>JAEACV010000490.1:0-20217 GCA_016432835.1 Brassica nigra
TAGGTATACCCAGCTATACACGAAGGATGTATTTTATATACACATTTTAATGGGACCGATAGTTACTTTAGAATTGCTTACGCGTACCTAGTTAGTTATACTATGGCAAACGCTAAGAGTCCTGCGGATCTACCGGGATCTTAATCCTTTAAAGTCAGGTCAAGCTGCGGTAGTCCTTGCCTCGCTTGCCATTATCCTGCTATCGAATAATGATTTTATGGTTACCAGGTTTTGTCTTTTCTGCATTCGCCATGATACTTGTGGACTTAAAGGACCTTCTTAAAGCTAAAATAATTTTAAAACTATGGTGAAAGTAAAAACAATAATAAATATATTCATATGAATAAGTGTTTCATTTTAGAAAAAAATTATTTAAAAACAAGTTAAAGAGCCGCTTTTAAATAAAAAATTATGCCTCTATTATCGATACTATATTTTACCTATTTTAGAGTTAAAAAAAGCTATATCGAGATGCTCTTAGAATTTCATAGGTATACCCAGCTATATTAACAGTGGGATTTATTTATATACACATTTTAATGGGACCATACATTTAGAATTGCTTAGGTGTACCTAGTTACTATACATGGCAACGAACAGCTCATGGATCGTGGGGATCTTAACCCTTTAAAATTGGTCAAGCGTGGCAGTCATGCCCTCCTTGCCATTAGCCTCCTAATGATTTTAATGCCTTGGCTGTGTTTCTTTTGTGTTTTTCAGACCTCATAGTGATACTAGGCGTCCTAAAGGACCTTCTTAAAGCTAAATTAATTTTAAAAAAAAATTTGCATGAAAAAATTATTAAGAAAAACCAAGTTAAAGAGCCATTTTAAAAAAAAAATTATGCCTCCATTATCGTGATACTATATTTCTACTCTATTTTGAAGTTACAAATAGCTATGGCTGGAGATGCTCTAGAATTTCAGGTATACCCGCTATACACGTAGTGGATGTATTTATATACACATTTTAATGGGATCAGATAGTTACTTAGAATTGCTTTGTACCTAGTTAGTTATACATGGCAACGCGAACAACCCGTGGATCGGTCATGGATCTTAATCCCTTTAAAATTGGTCTGCTGGCAGTCCTTGCTCCGCTTCGCCATTAGCCTCTAATGATTTTACCGGGCTCGCAAGTGTTTCTTTTGTGTTTTTCAGATCCTGCCGATACATTTAAAGGTTCTAAAGGACCTTTAAAATTAAATTAATTTTAAAACATTTGCAGAAAACAATTATTTTAAAACAAGTTAAAGAGCCATTTTTTAAATTAAAATTATGCCTCTATTACTAAACTATATTTTAATCTCTATTTTAGAAGTTAAAAATAGCTATGGTTGAGATGCTCTTAATTTCATAGGTATACCCAGCTATACACGAGGGATGTATTTATATACACATTTTTAATGGGACCTAATAGTTACTTAGAATTGTTTAGGTGTACCTAGTTAGTTATACATGGCAACGCAACAAATTGCAGGATCTACCGGGATTTTAATCCCTTTTAAATTGGCAAGCGTGCGTCTTGCCACTAGCCCATCGATTTTATCATTCTCCAAGTTGTTTCTTTTGTGTTTTTCAGACTCACAAAGGATACTAGGGTTCTAAAGGACCTTCTTAAAGCAAATTAATTTTTAAAAGATTTGCGAAAAAACAATTATTTTAAAAAGTTAAAGAGCCATTTTAAATTAAAAATTATGCCTCCATTATTAGATACTATATTTCACTCTATTTTAGAGTTAAAATAGCTATGGGTCAAGATGCTCTTAGAATTTCTTGTATACCCGCATATAACGTAGGGATGTATTTATATACACATTTTAATGGGATCGATAGTTACTTAGAATTGCTTATGTGTACCTAGTTAGTTATAGATGTAAACGCTAACAGTACTGTGGATCTACCGGGATCTTAATCCTTTAAAATTGGTCAAGCGGTGCAGCCTTGCTCCTCCGCCATTAGCCTAAGGTGATGATTTCCATCGCCAAGTTTCTTTTTGTATTTTTCAGACTCGCCAGCTGATACTCTGGGACTCTAAAGGACCTTCTTAAAGCTAAAATATTTTAAACTCTTGCAGCAAAACAATAATAAATATATTCATGTAAATAAGTGTTTCATTTTAAAATAATTATTTAAAAAACAAGTTAAAGAGCCGCTTTTAAATAAAAAAATTATGCCCTATTATAAGATAACTATATTTTACTCTATTTTAGAGTTAAAATAGCTATGGCTGGAGATGCTCTTAATTTCATAGGTATACCAGCTATATAACGTATGATTTATATATACACATTTTAATGGGACTGATAGTTACTTAATTGCTTATGTTTAGTTAGTTATACATGGCAACGCTAAAGTACCGGATCTAGTGGATCTTAACCCCTTTAAAATTGCCGCGGGCGTTTTGCTCCGGCCACATTAGCCTCCGAATTTTTATCGCTCTCAGCCAGTTGTTTCTTTTTGTGTTTTTCTTGGAGACCTACAAAGTGATGGTTCTAAAGGACCTTTAAAGCTAAATTAATTTTAAAACATTTGCAAAAACAATTATTTAAAAAAAGTTAAAGAGCCATTTTAAATAAAAATTATGCCTCCATTATCGATAATTATATTTCACTCTATTTTAGAGTTACAAATAGCTATGGCTGAGATGCTCTTGTAATTTCTAGTGTATACCCGCTATACACGTAGGGATGTATTTATATACACATTTTAATGGGACCAGATAGTTACGAATTGCTTATGTACCTAGTTAGTTATAGATGGCAACGCAATGTACTGCGGATCTACTGGGATCTTAATCCCTTTAAAATTGGTCAAGCGGTGGCAGTCCTTGCTCCCGCTTGCCATTAGCCTCCAATGATTTCCATTTTGCCAGTTGTTTCTTTTTGTATTTTTCAGACCTGCCAAAGGATACTATTCTTAAAGGACCTTCTTAAAGCTAAAATATTTTAAAACCATTGCAGCAAAACAATAATAAATATATTCATATGAATAAGTGTTTCATTTTAGAAAATCAATTATTAAAAAAACAAGTTAAAGAGCCGCTTTTAAATAAAAAATTATGTCTCTATTATCGATACTATATTTTACTCTATTTTAGAGTTAAAAATAGCTATGGCTGGAGATGCTTTGAATTTCATGTATACCCAGCTATACACGTAGGGATGTATTTATATACACATTTTAATGGGACCAGATAGTTATTTAGAATTGCTTAGGTGTACCTAGTTAATAATACATGGCAACACAACAGCCTCAGGATCTAGGGATCTTAATCCCTTTAAAATTGGTCAAGCTGCAGTCCATTGCTCTCCTGTCATTAGCCTCCTAATGATTTTAATTGCCTCAGTTGTTCTTTTGTGTTTTTCAGACCACAAAGGATAACTAGGTTCCAAAGGACCTTCTTCAAGCTAAATTAATTTTAAAACATTTCTAAAACAATTATTTAAAAAACAAGTTAAAGAGCCATTTTAAATTAAAAATTATGCCTCCATTATCGATATACTATATTTTACTCTATTTTAGAGTTAAAAATAGCTATGGCTGAGATGCTCTAATTTTAAGTATACCCAGCTATACACGTAGGGATGTATTTATATACACATTTTAATGGGACTGATAGTTACTTAATCTTTACTGTACCTAGTTAGTTATACATGGCAACGCAAGGTTGGATCGGCCGGGATCTTAATCCCTTTAAAGTTGGTCGTTGGTAGTCCTTGCCTCCTCCGCTTGCCATTGCCTCGAATGATTTTAATCGGCTCGCTGTTTTTCTTTTTGTCTTTCAGACCTGCCAGTGATACTAGGACTCTAAAGGACCTTCTTAAAGCTAAAATAATTTTAAACTATTAGCAAAAATAATAATAAATATATTCATATGAATAAGGTTTCATTTTAAAAAAAATTATTTTAAAAACAAGTTAAAGAGCCGCTTTTAAATAAAAAATTATGCCTCTATTATCGATACTCTATTTTACTCTATTTTAGAGTTAAAAGCTATACTGAGATGCTCTTAGAATTTCATAGGTATACCCAGCTATAACACGTAGGATTTATTTATATACACATTTTAATGGGACCAGATAGTTACTTAGAATTGCTTAGGTGTACCTAGTTAGTTATACATGGCAACGAACAGCCCGCGGATCGGCTGGGATCTTAATCCCTTTAAAGTAATGCTTTTGCTCGCTTGCCACTAGCCTCTAATGATTTTAATTGCCTTGCAGTTGTTTCTTTTTGTGTTTTTCAGACCTGCCAGTTGATACTAGGGTTCTAAAGGACCTTCTTAAAGCTAAATTAATTTTAAAACATTTGCAGAAAAACAATTATTTAAAACAAGTTAAAGAGCCATTTTAAATTAAAATTATGCCTCTATTATCGATACTATATTTTACTCTATTTTAGAGTTAAAATAGCTATGGCTGGAGATGCTCTTAGAATTTCTTAGGTATACCAGCTATACACGTAGGGATGCATTTATATACACATTTTAATGGGATCGATAGTTACTTAGAATTGCTTTACGTACCTAGTTAGTTATACATGGCAACGCAAGACTGTGGATCTCTGGGATCTTAATCCCTTTAAAGTTGGTCAAGCGTGGTAGTCCTTGCTCTCGCTTGCCATTAGCTTCTGAATGATTTTACCGGTTTGCCGTTGTTTCTTTTGTCTTTTCAGACTCGCTGATACTAGGACTCTAAAGGACCTTCTTAAAGCTAAAAATAATTTTAAACTATTGCAAAAGAAAAACAATAATAAATATATTCATATGAATAAGTGTTTCATTTTAAAAAAATTATTTAAAAACAAGTTAAAGAGCCGCTTTTAAATAAAAATTATGCCTCTATTATCGATACTCTATTTTACTCTATTTTGAGAGTTAAAAGCTATGTATCGAGATGCTCTTTAATTTCATAGTATACCCAGCTATACACGTAGGGATTTATTTATATACACATTTTAATGGGACCAGATAGTTACTTAGAATTGCTTAGGTGTACCTAGTTAGTTATACATATGCACGCAACACCAGGATCTACTGGGATTTTAATCCCTTTGGGTCACTGCTTGCAGCCTTTGCTCTCCTTGCCACTATTCAATGATTTTAATCGCTCACGTTGTTTCTTTTGTGTTTTTCAGACCCGCCAAAGGATACTTAGGGTTCTAAAGGACCTTCTTAAAGCTAAATTAATTTTAAAAAAGATTTGCAGAAAACAATTATTTTAAAAGTTAAAGAGCCATTTTAAATAAAAAATTATGCCTCCATTATTAGATACTATATTTTACTCTATTTTAGAGTTACAAATAGCTATGGCTGAAGATGCTCTTAGAATTTCTTAGGTATACCAAGCTATACACGTAGGGATGTATTTATATACACATTTTAATGGGATCAGATAGTTACTTAGAATTGCTTATGTACCTAGTTAGTTATACATGCAACGCAACAGTCCTGGATCGGCGGGATCTTAACCCTTTAAAATTGGTCAAGCTGTGGTAGTCCTTGCTCCGCTTGCCATTAGCTCATGATTTATCCGGCTCTCAAGTTGTTTCTTTTTGTATTTTTCAGACTCGCCAGTTGATACTAGGACTCTAAAGGACCTTCTTAAAGCTAAAATATTTTTAGAAACTGTTGCAGCAAAAACAATAATAAATATATTCATGTAAATAAGTGTTTCATTTTAGAAAAACAATTATTTAAAAAAAGTTAAAGAGCCGCTTTTAAATAAAAAATTATGCCTCTATTATAAGATACTCTATTTTACTCTATTTTGAGTTAAAAATAGCTATGGCTGGAGATGCTCTTAGAATTTCATAGTATACCCGCTATACATGAGGGATTTATTTATATACACATTTTAATGGGACCAGATAGTTACTTAGAATTGCTTGTGTACCTAGTTAGTTATACATGGCAACGCAACAGCCTGCGGATCTACAGGGATCTTAACCCTTTAAAATTGGTCAAGCGTTAGCCTTTGCCTCCCTCTGCCATTAGCCTCCTAATGATTTTACTGGCCTTGCCAGTGTTTCTTTTGTGTTTCAGACTGCCGCTGATACTTGTGGTTCTAAAGGACCTTTTAAAGCTAAATTAATTTTAAAAGATTTGCAGAAAAAACAATTATTTTTAAAGTTAAAGAGCCATTTAAATAAAAAAAAATTATGTCCATTATTAGATACTATATTTCACTCTATTTTAGAGTTACAAATAGCTATGGCTGAAGATGCTCTTAGAATTTCTTAGTATACCTATACACGTAGGGATGTATTTATATACACATTTTAATGGGACCAGATAGTTACTTAGAATTGCTTATGTGTACCTAGTTAGTTATAGATGGCAACGCAACAGCCTCGCGGATCGGCTGGGATCTTAATCCTTTAAATTGGTCAAGCGGTGGCAGTCCTGCTCTCCGCCTTGCCATTAGTCCTGTGATGATTTTACTGGTCATGTTGTTTCTTTTTGTATTTTCAGACTCGCATGATACTAGGACTCTAAAGGACCTTCTTAAAGCTAAAATAATTTTAGAACTATTGCAGCAAAACAATAATAAATATATTCATGTAAATAAGTGTTTCATTTTAAAAATCAATTATTAAAACAAGTTAAAGAGCCGCTTTTAAATAAAAATTATGTCTCTATTATCGATACTATATTTTACTCTATTTTAGAGTTAAAATAGCTATGGCGGAGATGCTTTAGAATTTCATAGGTATACCCAGCTATACACGAGGGATGTATTTATATACACATTTTAATGGGACCAGATAGTTACTTAGAATTGCTTAGAAAATTCTAGTTAATAATACATGGCAACACAATACTGTGGATCGGTGGGATCTTAATCCCTTTAAAATTGGTCAAGCGTTGCAGTCATTGCTCTCTCCTCGCTTGTCATTAGCCTCAATGATTTTTACTGCCTTGCAGTGTTTCTTTTGTGTTTTTCTGACTGATAAAGGATAATTAGTTCTAAAGGACCTTCTTCGCTAAATTAATTTTAAAAACATTTCAGAAAAACAATTATTTAAAAAACAAGTTAAAGAGCCATTTTAAATTAAAAATTATGCCTCCATTATCGATACTATATTTTACTCTATTTTAGAGTTAAAAATAGCTATGGCTGGAGATGCTCTTAGAATTTCTTAGGTATACCCAGCTATACACGTAGGGATGTATTTATATACACATTTTAATGGGATCGATAGTTACTTAGAATTGCTTACGGTACCTAGTTAGTTATACATGGCAACGCAAGAGCCCTGGATCGGCCGGGATCTTAACCTTTAAAGTTGGTCGGTGGTAGTCCTTGCTCTCCGCTTGCCATTAGCCTTCGAATGATTTTACTGGTTTGCCGTTGTTTCTTTTGTCTTTCAGACTGCCAAAGGATACTAGGACTCTAAAGGACCTTCTTAAAGCTAATATAATTTTAAACTATTGCAGCAAAATAATAATAAATATATTCATATGAATAAGTGTTTCATTTTAATAAAAAATTATTTAAAAACAAGTTAAAGAGCCGCTTTTAAATAAAAATTATGCCTCTATTATCGATACTTTATTTTACTCTATTTTGAGTTAAAAAGCTATGGCTGGAGATGCTCTTAGAATTTTTAGGTATACCCAGCTATACACGAGGGATTTATTTATATACACATTTTAATGGGACCAGATAGTTACTTAGAATTGCTTTGTGTACCTAGTTAGTTATACATGGCAACGAACAGCCCGCGGATCGGCGGGATCTTAACCTTTAAAATTGGTCAAGCTGGCAGCCTTTGCTCTCGCTTGCCACTAGCCTCAATGATTTTTATCATTCGCTTGTTTCTTTGGTTTTTCAGACTGCCGTGATACTAGTGGTTCTAAAGGACCTTCTTAAAGCTAAATTAATTTTAAAAAGATTTGCAGAAAAAAAACAATTATTTAAAAACAAGTTAAAGAGCCATTTTAAATTAAAAATTATGCCTCTATTATCGATACTATATTTTACTCTATTTTTAAAGTTAAAATAGCTATGGCTGGAGATGCTCTTAATTTCTTAGGTATACCTAGTTATACACGTAGGGATGTATTTATATACACATTTTAATGGGATCGATAGTTACTTAGAATTGCTTACGTGTACCTAGTTAGTTATACATGGCAACGCAAGAGCCCGTGGATCTACTGGGATTTTAATCCCTTTAAAGTTGGTCAAGGTGGTAGTCCTTGCTCCGCTTGCCATTGGCTCGAATGATTTTACCGGCTCACAAGGTTTCTTTTGTCTTTTCAGACTGCCAAAGGATACTAGGGACTCTAAAGGACCTTCTTAAAGCTAATATAATTTTAAACTATTGCAAAAAAAACAATAATAAATATATTCATATGAATAAGTGTTTCATTTTAATAAAAATTATTTAAAAACAAGTTAAAGTTTTAAATAAAATTATTATGCCTCTATTATCGATACTCTATTTTACTCTATTTTAGAGTTAAAAAAGCTATATCGAGATGCTCTTAGAATTTCATGTATACCCCAGTTATACACGTAGGGATTTATTTATATACACATTTTAATGGGACCAGTAGTTACTTAGAATTGCAAGGTAAATTTTAGTTAATATACATGGCAACGAACAAATCGGTGGATCGCTGGGATCTTAATCCCTTTAAATTGGTCAAGCTGGCAGTCTTGCCTCAGCTTGCCACTAGCCTCCTAATGATTTTACTGTCTTGCCAGTTGTTTCTTTTGTGTTTTTCAGACCTGCCAGTGATACTAGGGTTCTAAAGGACCTCTTAAAGCTAAATTAATTTTAAAAAGATTTGCGTAAAACAATTATTTAAAAAAAAACAAGTTAAAGAGCCATTTTAAATTAAAAATTATGCCTCTATTATCGATACTATATTTTACTCTATTTTAGAGTTAAATAGCTATGGCTGAGATGCTCTTAGAATTTTGTATACCCAGCTATACACGTAGGGATGTATTTATATACACATTTTAATGGGATCAGATAGTTACTTAGAATTGCTTACGGTACCTAGTTAGTTATACATGGCAACGCAAGAGCTCTGGATCGGCTGGGATCTTAACCCTTTAAAGTTGGTCAAGGGCGGTAGTCCTTGCTCCGCTTGCCATTAGCCTTCGAATGATTTTATCGGCTTGCAGTTGTTTCTTTTGTCTTCTAGACCTCGCCAGTGATACTAGGACTCTAAAGGACCTTCTTAAAGCTAATATAATTTTAGAAACTATTTGCAGCAAAACAATAATAAATATGAATAAGTGTTTCATTTTAAAAAAAATTATTTAAAAAAAGTTAAAGAGCCGCTTTTAAATAAAAATTATGCCTCTATTATCGATACTCTATTTTACTCTATTTTAGAGTTAAAAAAGCTATGGCTGAGATGCTCTTAGAATTTCATAGGTATACCCAGCTATACACGTAGGGATTTATTTATATACACATTTTAATGGGACCAGATAGTTACTTAGAATTGCTTAGTGTACCTAGTTAGTATATACATGGCAACGCAATGTACTGTGGATCGGTGGGATCTTAACCCCTTTAAAATTGGTCAAGCGGTGGCAGTCCTTGCCTCCGCTTGCCATTAGCCTCAATGATTTTACTGCCTTGCCTTTCCTTTTTGTGTTTTTCAGACCTGCTGATACTAGGGGTTCTAAAGGACCTTCTTAAAGCTAAATTAATTTTAAAAAAATTTGCAGAAAAATTATTAAGAAAACCAAGTTAAAGAGCTTTTTTTAAATTAAAATTATGCCTCCATTATCGATACTATATTTCACTCTATTTTAGAGTTACAAAAATAGCTATGGAGATGCTCTAGAAATCTTAGGTATACCCAGCTTATACACGTAGGGATGTATTTATATACACATTTTAATGGGACCGATAGTTACTTAGAATTGCTTAGTAAAACATACATGGCAACGCTAACAGCCCTGATCGGATCGTGGATCTTAATCCCTTTAAAATTGGTCAAGCTTGGCAGTCCATGCCCTCCGCTTGCCATTAGCCTCCTAATGATTTTACAAATTGGCCGCTGTTTCTTTTGTGTTTTCGTGACCGCTGATACTAGGTTCTAAAGGACTTTCTTAAAGCTAAATTAATTTTTAAAAAAATTTGTGAAAAAAAAAAAATTATTAAGAAAAAAACCAAGTTAAAGAGCTTTTAAAAAAAATTATCCATTATCGATAATATTTTACTCTATTTTGTTAGAGTTACAAATAGCTATGGCTGGAGATGCTCTTAGTTCTAGGTATACCCAGCTATACACGTAGGGATGTATTTATATACACATTTTAATGGGATCGATAGTTACTTAGAATTGCAATGTACCTAGTTAGCTATACATGGCAACGCAAACAACCTCGGATCGACCGGGATCTTAATCCCTTTAAAGGTCAAGCGTGGCAGTCCTTGCTCCGCTTGCCATTAGCCCTCGAATGATTTTACCTGGCTTGTGTTTCTTTTGTGTTTTTCAGACCTGCCTGATACTAGGGTTCTAAAGGACCTTCTTAAAGCTAAATTAATTTTAAAACATTTGCAGAAAAACAATTATTTTAAAAAGTTAAAGAGCCATTTTAAATTAAAAATTATGCCTTTATTATTGACATACTATATTTTACCTTTTGTAGTTAAAAATAGCTATGGTCGGAGATGCTCTTAGAATTTCTTAGTATACCCAGCTATACACGTAGATGTATTTATATACACATTTTAATGGGACCAGATAGTTACTTAGAATTGCTTAGTGTACCTAGTTAGTTATATATGGCAACGAATACTGCGGATCGGCAGGGATCTTAATCCCTTTAAATTGGTCAAGCGGTGGCAGTCCATGCCCTCCTCACTTGCCATTAATGATTTTACAATTTTCACGGTTTCTTTTGTGTTTTTTCAGACTCCATATGATACTAGTGTTCTAAAGGACTTCTTAAAGCTAAATTAATTTTAAAATTTGCAGAAAAAAAAATTATTAAGAAAACCAAGTTAAAGAGCTTTTTAAAAGTAAAATTATCCTCCATTATCGATACTATATTTCACTCTATTTTAGAAAGTTACAAATAGCTATGGCTGAGATGCTCTTAGAATTTCTTAGGTATACCCAAATATACACGTAGGGATGTATTTATATACACATTTTAATGGGATCAGATAGTTACTTAGAATTGCTTATGTGTACCTAGTTAGTTATACATGGCAACGCAACAACCTGTGATCGACTGTGGATCTTAATCCCTATAAAATTGGTCAAGCGTGGCAGTCCTTGCTCCTCTTGCCATTAATTAGCCCTAATGATTTTACCGGCTTGCAAGTGTTTCTTTTGTGTTTTTCAGACTCCGCTGATACTTGGTTCTAAAGGACCTTCTTAAAGCTAAATTAATTTTAAAAACATTTGCAGAAAAAACAATTATTTTAAAAACAAGTTAAAGAGCCATTTTAAATTAAAAATTATGCCTCTATTATCGATAACTATATTTTACTCTATTTTAGAGTTAAAATAGCTATGTACTGAGATGCTCTTAGAATTTCATGTATACCCAGCTATACACGTAGGGATGTATTTATATACACATTTTAATGGGACCAGAAGTTACTTAGAATTGCTTTGTGTACCTAGTTAGTTATACATGGCAACGAAAAAACCAGGATCTACCGGGATTTTAATCCCTTTAAATTGGTCAAGCCGGGTAGTCCTTTGCTCCTTGCCATTAGCCTCCTAATGATTTACACTGCCTCATGTTGTTTCTTTTTGTGTTTTTCAGACCGCCAGGATACTAGGGTTCTAAAGGACCTTCTTAAAGCTAAATTAATTTTAAAAAGATTTGCGAAAAACAATTATTTTAAAAGTTAAAGAGCCATTTTAAATAAAAATTATGCCTCTATTATAAGATACTCTATTTTACTCTATTTTAGAGTTAAAAATAGCTATGGTCGGAGATGCTCTTAGAATTTCATAGTATATAGCTAAATACACGAGGGATTTATTTATATACACATTTTAATGGGACCAGATAGTTACTTAGAATTGCTTAAGTGTACCTAGTTAGTTATACATGGCAACGCGAACAGCTCGGATCGGCAGGGATCTTAATCCCTTTAAAATTGGTCAAGCGCCTTTGTTCTCCGCTTCGCCATTAGCCTCCAATGATTTTACCGTCTTCATGTTGTTTCTTGTGTTTTTCAGACCTCACGCTGATACTTGGTTCTAAAGGACCTTCTTAAAGCTAAATTAATTTTAAAAGATTTATGCAAAAATAATTATTTTTAAAAAGTTAAAGAGCCATTTTTTTAAATAAAAAATTATGCCTCCATTATTGATATTATATTTCACTCTATTTTAGAGTTACAAATAGCTATGGCTGGAGATGCTCTTAGAATTTCTGTGTATACCCAGCTATACACGTAGGGATGTATTTATATACACATTTTAATGGGATCGATAGTTACTTAGAATTGCTTATGTGTACCTAGTTAGTTATGCATGGCAACGCAGCCTTGGATCTACTGGGATCTTAATCCCTTTAAATTGGTCAAGCTGGCATAGCCCTTGCCTCCGCCATTAGCCTCAGATGATTTTAATCGTCAGCTTGTTTTTTTGTATTTTCTTGACCAGTTGATACTAGGACTCTAAAGGACCTTCTTAAAGCTAAAATATTTTTAAAATCTAGCAAAAAAAATAATAAATATATTCATGTAAATAAGTGTTTCATTTTAGAAAAATCAATTATTAAAAAAACAAGTTAAAGAGCCGCTTTAAATAAAAATTATGTCTCTATTATCGATACTATATTTTACTCGATTTTAGAGTTAAAAATAAATTGGCATCGAGATGCTCATAGAATTTCATGTATACCCAGCTTATACACGTAGGGATGTATTTATATACACATTTTAATGGGAACGATAGTTACTTAGAATTGCTTAGGTGTACCTAGTTAATAATACATGGCAACACAAAGTTGCGGATCTAGTGGATCTTAATCCCTTTAAAATTGGTCAAGCGGTTGCAGCCATTGCTCTCCCATTGTCATTAGCTCAATGATTTTACTGGCTCGGCAAGGTTTCTTTTTGTGTTTTTCTAGACTGACAAAGGATACTAGGGTTCCAAAGGACCTTCTTCAAGCTAAATTAATTTTAAAAACATTTTCAGAAAAAACAATAATAAATATATTCATATGAATAAGTGTTTCATTTTAATAAAAATTATTTAAAAACAAGTTAAAGAGCCGCTTTTAAATAAAAAATTATGCCTCTATTATCGATACTCTATTTTACTTTCATTTTAGAGTTAAAAGCTATGGTCGAGATGCTCTTAGAATTTCATAGTATACCCAGCTTATACACGAGGGATTTATTTATATACACATTTTAATGGGACCAGATAGTTACTTAGAATTGCTTAAAGGTAACCTAGTTAGTTATACATGGCAACGCAACAGTTCGGATCGGCAGGATCTTAACCCCTTTAGAATTTCAAGCTGTGGCACCATGCCCTCCGCTTGCCATTAGCCTCCTAATGATTTTACAAGCCTTGCCTTGTTTCTTTTGTGTTTTTCAGACCTGAAGTGATACTTAGTGTTCTAAAGGACCTTCTTAAAGCTAAATTAATTTTAAAAAATTTGCAGAAAAAAAAATTATTAAGAAAAACCAAGTGAAAGAGTTTTTAAATTAAAAATTATGCCTCCATTATCGATACTATATTTCACTCTATTTTAGAGTTACAAATAGCTATGGTGAGATGCTCTTAGACTTCTTAGGTATACCCAGCTATACACGTGAGGGATGTATTTATATACACATTTTAATGGGACCGATAGTTACTTAATTGCTTAGGTGTGTATTTAGTTATACATAACGCAACAGCCTCAGGATCGGCTGTGGATCTTAACCCTTTAACTATCGTTGCGGCAGTCCATGCCCTCCGCCCATTAGCCTCCTAATGATTTTACAGCTTGCCGGTGTTTCTTTTGTGTTTTTCAGACTGCCACGATACTAGGGTTCTAAAGGACTTCTTAAAGCTAAATTAATTTTAAAAATTTTAGAAAAAAATTATTAAGAAAAAAAAGTTAAAGAGCTTTTTAAAGTAAAATTATTCTCCATTATCGATACTATATTTCACTCTATTTTAGAGTTACAAATAGCTGGTATCGAGATGCTCTTAGAATTTCTTAGGTATACCCAGCTATACACGAGGGATGTATTTATATACACATTTTAATGGGATCAGATAGTTACTTGAATTGCTTATGTGTACCTAGTTAGTTATACATGGCAACGCAACAACCTGTGATCGACTGGGATCTTAATCCCTATAAAATTGGTCAAGCTGTGCAGTCCTTGCTCTCTGCCGCCAGCTCCTCGCTAATGATTTTATCGGTCGCAAGTGTTTTTGTGTTTTCAGACTCCGCTGATACTAGTGGTTCTAAAGGACCTTCTTAAAGCTAAATTAATTTTAAAAACATTTGCAGAAAAACAATTATTTTAAAAAAGATAAAGAGCCATTTTAAATTAAAAATTATGCCTTTATTATCGATACTATATTTTACTCTATTTTAGAGTTAAAATAGCTATATGGAGATGCTCTTAGAATTTCATGGTATACCCGCTATACACGTAGGATGTATTTATATACACATTTTAATGGGACCGAAGTTACTTAGAATTGCTTAGGTGTAAGTTAGTTATACATGGCAACGCACTGCGGATCTACTGGGATTTTAATCCCTTTAAAATTCAAGCCGTGGCAGTCTTTGCTCTCCCGCCACTTAGCCTCCTAATGATTTTATCAGTCTCCAAGCGTTTTTTTTTTGTTTTTCAGACCGCCGTTGATACTAGGTTCTAAAGGACCTCTTAGCTAAATTAATTTTAAAAAGATTTGCAGAAAAACAATTATTTTAAAAGTTAAAGAGCCATTTTAAATAAAAAATTATGCCTCTATTATAAGATACTCTATTTTACTCTATTTTAGAGTTAAAAATAAATTTGCATATCGAGATGCTCTTAGAATTTCATAGGTATACCCAGCTTATACACGTAGGATTTATTTATATACACATTTTAATGGGACCAGATAGTTACTTAGAATTGCTTAGTGTACCTAGTTAGTTATACATGGCAACGCAGGATCTAGGGATCTTAACCCTTTAAATTGGTCAAGCGCCTTTGCTTCCGCTTAATTAGCCTCCAATGATTTTACTCTTCCAAGGTTTCTTTGTGTTTTTCTGACTGCCAGGATACTAGGGTTCTAAAGGACCTTCTTAAAGCTAAATTAATTTTAAAAAGATTTGCAGAAAAAACAATTATTTTTAAAAGTTAAAGAGCCATTTTAAATATAAAATTATGCCTCCATTATTAGATACTATATTTCACTCTATTTTAGAGTTACAAATAGCTATGGCTGAAGATGCTCTTAGAATTTCTAGGTATACCAAGTTATACACGTAGGGATGTATTTATATACACATTTTAATGGGACAGATAGTTACTTAGAATTGCTTATGTGTACCTAGTTAGTTATAGATGGCAACGCAACAGCCTCATGGATCTACCGATCTTAATCCCTTTAAATTGGTCAAGCTGTGGTAGTCCCTCCTCGCTTGCCATTAGCTCTAATGATGATTTTACCGGCACCCGTTGTTTCTTTTTGTATTTTCAGACTGGCCAAAGGATATTTAGGGACTTCTAAAGGACCTTCTTAAAGCTAAAATATTTTTAAACTCTGCAGCAAAAACAATAATAAATATATTCATGTAAATAAGTGTTTCATTTTAGAAAATCAATTATTAAAAAACAAGTTAAAGAGCCGCTTTCAAATAAAAATTATGTCTCTATTATCGATACTATATTTTACTCGATTTTAGAGTTAAAATAGCTATATTGAGATGCCTTAGAATTTCATGTATACCCAGCTATACACGTAGGGATGTATTTATATACACATTTTAATGGAACCAGATAGTTACTTAGAATTTTAGTACCTAGTTAATAATACATGGCAACACAATGGATCTATAGGATCTTAATCCCTTTAAAATTGGTCAAGCGGTTGTAAGTCATTGCCTCCGCCACATTAGCCTCCAATGATTTCCATCACCAGTTGTTTCTTTGTGTTTTTCAGACCGACAAAGGATACTAGTGGTTCCAAAGGACCTCTTCGCTAAATTAATTTTAAAACATTTTCAAAAAACAATTATTTAAAAACTAGTTAAAGAGCCATTTTAAATTAGAAATTAAGCCTCTATTATCGATACTATATTTTACTCTATTTTAGAGTTAAAATAGCTATATGGAGATGCTCTTAGAATTTCTAGTATACCCAAGTATACACGTAGGGATGTATTTATATACACATTTTTTTAATGGATCAGTTACTTAGAATTGCTTACGGTACCTAGTTATTATACATGGCAACGCTAAGACTGCGGATCTACCGGATCTTAATCCCTTTAAAGTTGGTCAAGCCGTGGTAGTCCTTGCTCTCCGCTTGCCATTGGTCTTCGAATGATTTTACCATTCTCACTTTTTTTTGTCTTTTCAGACTCGCTGATACTAGGACTCAAGGACCTTCTTAAAGCTAATATAATTTTAGAACTATTGCAGCAAAACAATAATAAATATATTCATATGAATAAGTGTTTCATTTTAGAATAAAAAAAATTATTTAAAAACAAGTTAAAGAGCCGTTTTAAATAAAAAATTATGCCTCTATTATCGATACTCTATTTTACTCTATTTTAGAGTTAAAAAGCTATGGCTCGAGATGCTCTTAGAATTTCATAGTATACCCAGCTTATACACGTAGGGATTTATTTATATACACATTTTAATGGGACCGATAGTTACTAGAATTGCTTTAGGTGTACTCTAGTTAGTTATACATGGCAACACAACAGCTCGTGGATCGGCAGGGATCTTAACCCTTTACAATTGCCGGTGGCAGCCCATGCCCTCCTCGCTTGCCATTAGCCTAATGATTTTACAGCCTTTGCCTTTGTTTCTTTTTGTGTTTTTCAGACCTGCTAGTGATACTAGTGTTCTAAAGGACCTTCTTAAAGCTAAATTAATTTTAAAAAATTTGCAGAAAAAAATAATTAAGAAAACCAAGTGAAAGCAGTTTTAAATTAAAAATTATGCCTCCATTATCGATACTATATTTCACTCTATTTTAGAGTTACAAATAGCTATGTATTGAGATGCTCTAGAATTTCTTAGGTATACCTGCTTATACACGAGGGATGTATTTATATACACATTTTAATGGGACCGATAGTTACTTAATTGCTTTAAACCCTAGTTAGTTATACATACAACGCAAAGCCCGCGGATCTACGTGGATCTTAACCCTTTAATTGGTCAAGCGTGGCAGTTCCATGCCCTCCGCGCCATTAGCCTCCTAATGATTTTACAGCCTCAATGTTTCTTTTGTGTTTTTCAGACCTGCCAGTGATACTAGTGGTTCTAAAGGACCTTCTTAAGGCTAAATTAATTTTAAAAAATTTTAAAAAAAAATTATTAAGAAAAACCAAGTTAAAGAGCTTTTAAAAGTAAAAATTATTCCTCCATTATCGATACTATATTTCACTCTATTTTAGTTACAAATAAGCTATGGCTGGAGATGCTCTTAGAATTTCTAGTATACCCGCTTATACACGTAGGGATGTATTTATATACACATTTTAATGGGATCGATAGTTACTTAGAATTGCTTATGTGTACCTAGTTAGTTATACATGGCAACGAACAACCTCGCGGATCGACCGCAGGGATCTTAATCCCTATAAAATTGGTCAAGCTGTGGCAGTCCTCCTTCCGCTTGCCATTAGCCTCTGAATGATTTTACCGGCTTGCAAGTTTCTTTGTGTTTTTCGACCTGATACTAGGGTTCTAAAGGACCTTCTTAAAGCTAAATTAATTTTAAAACATTTGCAAAAAACAATTATTTTAAAACAAGATAAAGAGCCATTTTAAATTAAAAATTATGCCTTTATTATCGATACTATATTTTACTCTATTTTAGAGTTAAAAATAGCTATGGTCTGAGATGCTCTTAGAATCTTCAGGTATCAAGCTATACACGAGGGATGTATTTATATACACATTTTAATGGGACCGTATAGTTACTTAGAATTGCTTGTGTGTACCTAGTTAGCTATACATGGCAACGCAACAGCCTGTGGATCGGCTGGGATCTTAATCCCTTTAAAATTGGTCAAGCTGTGGCAGTCTTCTTTTTGCCTACTAGCTTCTCCTAATGATTTTAACGATTTCCATGTTTCTTTTGTGTTTTCAGACCGCCAGTTGGATACTAGGGTTCTAAAGGACCTTCTTAAAGCTAAATTAATTTTAAAAAGATTTGCAGAAAAACAATTATTTAAAAAAGTTAAAGAGCCATTTTTAAATAAAAAATTATGCCCTATTATAAGATACTCTATTTTACTCTATTTTAGAGTTAAAATAGCTATGGTGGAGATGCTCTTAGAATTTCATAGGTATACCCATATACACGTAGGGATTTATTTATATACACATTTTAATGGGACCAGATAGTTACTTTAGAATTGCTTAGTACCTAGTTAGTTATACATGGCAACGCAGGATCTGCAGGGGATCTTAATCCCTTTAAAATTGGTCAAGCTGTGCAGCCTTTGCTCTGCCATTAGCCTCCTCAATTTTTATCTGCCTTGCTGTTTCTTTTTGTGTTTTTCAGACTCGCCAGCTGATACTAGTGGTTCTAAAGGACCTTCTTAAAGCTAAATTAATTTTAAAAAGATTTAAAACAATTATTTTTTTAAAAGTTAAAGAGCCATTTTAAATAAAAATTATGCCTCCATTATTGGGATACTATATTTCACTCCTTTTAGAGTTACAAATAGCTATGGTCAAGATGCTCTTAGAATTTTAGGCCTGTGCCATACACGTAGGGATGTATTTATATACACATTTTAATGGGACTGATAGTTACTTAGAATTGCTTATGTGTACCTAGTTAGTTATACATGGCAACACAGCCTCGCGGATCTACTGGGATCTTAATCCTTTAAAATTGGTCAAGCTGTGGTCCTTGCTCCTCGCTTGCCATTAGCCTCAGATGATTTTACCGGTTGCCAGTTGTTTCTTTTGTATTTTTCTAGACTCGCGATACTTGTGGGACTCTAAAGGACCTCTTAAAGCTAAAATATTTTAGAAACCTGCTGCAGCAAAAACAATAATAAATATATTCATGTAAATAAGTGTTTCATTTTAGAAAATCAATTATTAAAAAACAAGTTAAAGAGCCATTTTAAATAAAAATTATGCCTCTATTATCGATACTATATTTTACTCTATTTTAGAGTTAAAATAGCTATGGCTGGAGATGCTCATAGAATTTCATAGTATACCCAGCTATATACACGAGGGATGTATTTATATACACATTTTAATGGGACCAGATAGTTACTTAGAATTGCTTAGGTGTACCTAGTTAATAAATACATGGCAACACAAATGTACTGTGGATCGCCGGGATCTTAACTCCTTTAAAATTGGTCAAGCGCAGTCATTGTCTCCATTGCCATTAGCCTCAATGATTTTACCGTCTTGTTTCTTTTGTGTTTTTCAGACTGACAAGTGATACTAGGGTTCCAAAGGACCTTCTTCGCTAAATTAATTTTAAAAAACATTTTCAGAAAAAAACAATTATTTAAAACAAGTTAAAGAGCTATTTTTAAATTAAAAAATTATGCCTCTATTATCGATACTATATTTTACCTATTTAGAGTTAAAATAGCTATGGCTGGAGATGCTCTTAGAATTTTAGGTATACCAAGCTATACACGAGGGATGTATTTATACACATTTTAATGGGATCAGATAGCTTTTAGGAATTGCTACGTGTACTCTAGCGTTATACATGGCAACGCAAGAGCCTGTGATCGGCCGGGATCTTAATCCCTTTAAAGTTGGTCAAGCGGTGGTAGTCCTTGTTCGCTTGCCATTAGCCCTAATGATTTTACGCTCTGCTGTTTCTTTGTCTTTTCAGACCTCGGCTGATACTAGGACTCAAGGACCTTCTTAAAGCTAAAATAATTTTTAAACTATTGCTAAAATAATAATAAATATATTCATATGAATAAGTGTTTCATTTTAATAAAAATTATTTAAAAACAAGTTAAAGAGCCGCTTTTAAATAAAAAATTATTATGCCTCTATTATCGATACTCATTTTACTCTATTTTAG
>JAEACV010001018.1:0-46718 GCA_016432835.1 Brassica nigra
TCGGGCGCGATTTTTCGGTCCAAATTCAGCCGCCTTTGATCTCAAACGGCAACTGCCGGCGTCCGAAAAAAATATATACTGTCTTTTTCGCTGGTTTTTTTTTTAACTTTTGCTGTGTTCTACGCCATCCACGCAGTCACTCTTCCGCTAGAGAAAAAATACCAACCAATCATGTGGGTCCACGCCCAGCCACCGAATTTAACAAAGGATATATGGAATCGCTGAGTCATGTAATTAACGGGAGGCATCATACCAGCACTAATGCACCGGATCCCATCAGAACTCCGCAGTTAAGCTTGCTTGGGCGAGTAGTACTAGGATGGGTGACCTCCGGAAGTCCTCGTGGTTGCACCCTCTTTTATTTTTTCTTTTCAACGAGCCCAGCCAATGGAAACCCCATAACTTTTGAACCGTGGAACTACGACCATAGCACCATTTCGGAAAGCCCCAGAAACCATCTAGGTCGGTGATAGGTCGCGCCGATTTTTCGGTCCAAACCGCTCGACTCAAACGGGCACCCGGTTTGCGTCCAAAAAAATATGATACGTCTTTTCGCTTTGGTTTTTAACTTTTTGCTGTGTTCTACGCCATCCACGAATTTAACGCTCCGCTAGGAGAAAAAATACCAACCAATCATGTGGGTCCCACGCCCAGCCACTCGAAATTTCCAACAAAAGGATATATGGAATCGCGAAGTCATGTACTAACGGGTGCGAGATCATACCAGCACTAATGCACCGATCCCATCAGAACTCCGCAGTTAAGCTGCTTACTTAGAGTAGTACTAGGATGGGCACTCCCCGAAGTCCTCGTGTTGCACCCCTTTTTATTTTTCTTTTCAATCAAACGAGTCTAATAATGGAAACCCCATAACTTTTGAACCGTGGTGGAACTACGACGCCCATAGCACCATTTCGAAAGCCCCAGAAACCATCTAGGTCGGTGATAGTCGCGATTTTTCGGTCCAAATTCAGCCGCCCTGGACTTCAAACGGGCACCGAAGTTTCGCGTCCAAAAAATATGCTATACGGTCTTTTCGCTTTTTTTTTTTAACTTTTTGCTGTGTTCTACGTCATCCACGTATTCACTTCCGTAGAGAAAATACCAACCAATCATGTGGGTCCCACGCCCAGCCACCGGGAAATTTCCGAACAAAAGGATATATGGAATCGCGAAATCATGTACTAACGGTGCGATCATACCAGCACTAATGCACCGGATCCCATCAGAACTCGGCAGTGCCGCGTTTAAAGAGAGTAGTACTAGGATGGTGACCTCCCGAAGTCCCGTGTTGCACCCTTTTTATTTTTTCTTTTTCAATCTGAAACGAGTCTAATAATGGAAACCCCATAACTTTTGAACCGTGTGGAACTACGACGCCCATAGCACCATTTCGAAAGCCCCAGAAACCATCTAGGTCGGTGATAGGTCCGCCGATTTCGGTCCAAATTCAGCCGCCTTGACTTCAAACGGGCACCAAGTTTGCGTCCTAAAAATATGCGATACGGTCTTTTCGCTTGGTTTTTTTTTTTTTTTTTAACTTTTTGCTGTGTTCTACGCCATCCACGGTCATCCGCTAGAGAAAAATACCAACCAATCATGTGGGTCCCACGCCCAGCCACTCGAAATTTCCGAACAAAAGGATATATGGAATCGCGAGTCATGTACTAAAGGTGCGATCATACCAGCACTAATGCACCGGATCCCATCAGAAACCTGTTAAGCGTGCTTGGGCGAGAGTAGTACTAGGATGGGTGACCTCCCGGAAGTCCTCGTTGTTACCCCTTTTATTTTTTCTTTTTCAATCTGAAACGAGTCTAATAATGGAAACCCCATAACTTTTGAACCGTGTGGAACTACGACGCCCATAGCACCATTTCGGAAAGCCCCAGAAACCATCTAGGTCGGTGATAGGTCGGCGCGATTTTTCGGGTCCAAATTCAGCCGCCTTTGACCTCAAACGGCACCCGGTTCATGCGTCCGAAAAATATGCGATACGGTCTTTCGGGTTTTTTTTAACTTTTTGCTGTGTTCTACGCCATCCACGAAGTCACTTTCCGCTAGAGAAAATACCAACCAATCATGTGGGTCCCACGCCCAGCCACTCGAAATTTCCGAACAAAAGGATATATGGAATCGCGAGTCATGTACTAACGGGTGCGATCATACCAGCACTAATGCACCGGATCCCATCAGAACTCCGCAGTTAAGCGCAGCTTGCGAGTAGTACTAGGATGGGTGACCTCCTCGAAGTCCTCGTGGTTGCACCCCTTTTTATTTTTCTTTTCAATCTGAAACGAAGTCAATAATGGAAACCCCATAACTTTTGAACTGCGGTGGAACTACGACGCCCATAGCACCATTTCGAAAGCCCCAGAAACCATCTAGGTCGGTGATAGTCGCTGATTTTCGGTCCAAATTCAGCCGCCTTGACCCTCAAACGGCAGCACCCGTTTGCGTCCGAAAAATATGCGATAATGGTCTTTTTCGCTTGGTTTTTTTTTTTAACTTTTTGCTGTGTTCTACGCCATCCACGAAGTCACTTTCCAGGAGAAAAATACCAACCAATCATGTGGGTCCCACGCCCAGCCACTGAAATTTCAACAAAAGGATATATGGAATCGCGAAGTCATGTACTAACGGGTGCGATCATACCAGCACTAATGCACCGATCCCATCAGAACTCCGCAGTTAAGCGCTTGGCGAGAGTAGTACTAGGATGGGTGACCTCCGGAAGTCCTCGTGGTTGCACCCCTTTATTTTTCTTTTTCAACTGAAACGAAGTCTAATAATGGAAACCCCATAACTTTTGAACCGCGGTGGAACTACGACGCCCATAGCACCATTTCGAAAGCCCCAGAAACCATCTAGGTCGGTGATAGGTCGCCATTTTTCGGTCCAAATTCAGCCGCTTTGACCTCAAACGGCACCAAGTTTGCGTCCGAAAAATATGCGACACGGTCTTTCGCTTGGTTTTTTAACTTTTTGCTGTGTTCTACGCCATCCACGATCACACTTCCGCTAGAGAAAAATACCAACCAATCATGTGGGTCCCACGCCCAGCCACTGAATTTCCGAACAAAAGGATATATGGAATCGCGAAGTCATGTACTAACGGTGCGATCATACCAGCACTAATGCAACGGATCCCATCAGAACTCCGCAGTTAAGCGCTTAGCGAGAGTACTAGATGGGTGACCTCCCGAAGTCCTCGTGTTGCACCCCTTTTATTTTTCTTTTTCAATCTGAAACGAAGTCTAATAATGGAAACCCCATAACTTTTGAACTGTGGTGGAACTACGACGCCATAGCACCATTTCGAAAGCCCCAGAAACCATCTCTAGGTCGGTGATATCGGCGCTGATTTTTCGGTCCAAATTCAGCCGTTTTGACCTCAAACGGCAACGGTTTGCGTCCAAAAAATATGCGATACGGTCTTTCGCTTGGTTTTTTTTTTTAACTTTTTGCTGTGTTCTGCCATCCACGAGTCACTTCCGCTAGAGAAAAATACCAACCAATCATGTGGGTCCCACGCCCAGCCACTCGAAATTTCCGAACAAAAGGATATATGGAATCGCGAAATAAACTTAACGGGTGCGATCATACCAGCACTAATGCACCGGATCCCATCAGAACTCCGCAGCTGTTGCTTGGGCGAGAGTAGTACTAGGATGGGTGACCTCCCGAAGTCCTCGTGTTGCACCCTTTTATTTTTTTTTTCTTTTCAAACGAAAAGTCTAATAATGGAAACCCCATAACTTTTGAACTGGTGGAACTACGCCCATAGCACCATTTCGAAAGCCCCAGAAACCATCTAGGTCGGTGATAGTCGGCCGATTTTTCGGGTCCAAATTCAGCCGCCTTGACCTCAAACGGCACCAAGTTTCGCGTCCGAAAAAAAATATGCGATACGGTCTTTTCGCTGGTTTTTTTTTTAACTTTTGCTGTGTCTCTACGCCATCCACGAGTCACTTTCCGTTAGAGAAAAAATACCAACCAATCATGTGGGTCCCACGCCCAGCCACTCGAAATTTCCAACAAAAGGATATATGGAATCGCGTCATGTACTAACGGGTACGATCATACCAGCACTAATGCACGGATCCCATCAGAACTCCGCAGTTAAGCGTGCTTGGGGAGTAATTAGGATGGGTGACCTCCGGAAGTCCTCGTGTTGCACCCCTTTTATTTTTTCTTTTCAATCTGAAACGAGTCTAATAATGGAAACCCCATAACTTTTGAACTGGTGTGGAACTACGACGCCCATAGCACCATTTTCGAAAGCCCCAGAAACCATCTAGGTCGGTGATAGCGCCGATTTTCGGGTCCAAATTCAGCCGCCTTGACCTCAAACGGCACCGTTTGCGTCCAAAAAAATATGCGATACGGTCTTTTCGCTTTGGTTTTTTAACTTTTGCTGTGTTCTACGCCATCCACGAGTCACTTCCGCTAGAGAAAAATACCAACCAATCATGGGTCCCACGCTTCCAGCCACTCGAAATTTCCGAACAAAAGGATATATGGAATCGCGAGTCATGTACTAACGGGTATGATCATACCAGCACTAATGCACCGGATCCCATCAGAACTCCGCAGTTAAGCTGCTTGGGCGAGAGTAGTACTAGGATGGGTGACCTCCGGAAGTCCTCGTGTTGCAACCTTTTTATTTTTCTTTTCAATCTGAAACGAGTCTAATAATGGAAACCCCATAACTTTTGAACCGGTGGAACTACGACGCCCATAGCACCATTTCGGAAAGCCCCAGAAACCATCTAGGTCGGATAGGTCGGCGCCATTTCGGTCCAAATTCAGCCGCCTTGACCCTCAAACGGGCAACCGGGTTTGCGTCCAAAAATATTATACTTGCCTTTTTTTTTTTTTAACTTTTTGCTGTGTTCTACGCCATCCACGCATTCACTTTCCTCAGAGAAAAATACCAACCAATCATGTGGGTCCTAAGCCTCGAAATTTCCGAACAAAAGGATATATGGAATCGCGAAGTCATGTACTAACGGTGCGATCATACCAGCACTAATGCACCGGATCCCATCAGAACTCCGCAGTTAAGCTGCTTTGGCGAGAGTAGTACTAGGATGGTGACCTCCGAAGTCCCTGTTGCACCCCTTTTTATTTTTTCTTTTCAATCTGAAACGAAGTCTAATAATGGAAACCCCATAACTTTTGAACCGTGGAACTACGACGCCCATAGCACCATTTCGAAAGCCCCAGAAACCATCTAGGTCGGTGATAGTCGGCGCTTTTTTGGTCCAAATTCAGCCTTTGACCCTCAAACGGGCACCGGTTTGCGTCCGAAAAAATATGCGATAACGGTCTTTTCGCTTTGGTTTTTTTTTTTTAACTTTTTGCTGTGTTCTACGCCATCCACGAAGTCACTTCCGCTAGAGAAAAATACCAACCAATCATGTGGGTCCCACCAGCCTCGAAATTTCCGAACAAAAGGATATATGGAATCGCGAGTCATGTACTAACGGGTGCGATCATACCAGCACTAATGCACCGGATCCCATCAGAACTCCGCAGTTAAGCTGCTTTGGGCAGAGTAGTACTAGGATGGGTGACCTCCGGAAGTCCTCGTTGCACCCCTTTTTATTTTTCTTTTCAATCTGAAACGAAGTCTAATAATGGAAACCCCATAACTTTTGAACCGGTGGAAACACCCATAGCACCATTTCGAAAGCCCCAGAAACCATCTAGGTCGGATAGGTCGGGCGCATTTTTCGGTCCAAATTCAGCCGTCTTGACCTCAAACGGGCACCAAGTTTGCGGCCAAAAAATATGCGACACGGTCTTTTCGCTTGGTTTTTAACTTTTTGCTGTGTTCTACGCCATCCACGAGCACTTTCCGCTAGAGAAAATACCAACCAATCATGTGGGTCCCACCAGCCACTGAAATTTCCGAACAAAAGGATATATGGAATCGCGAGTCATGTACTAACGGTATGCATCATACCAGCACTAATGCACCGATCCCATCAGAACTCCGCAGTTAAGTTGCGTTTGCGAGAGTAGTACTAGGATGGGTGACCTCCCGAAGTCCTCGTGTTGCACCCCTTTTATTTTTTCTTTTCAATCTGAACGAAGTCTAATAATGGAAACCCCATAACTTTTGAACTGTGTGGAACTACGACCCATAGCACCATTTCGAAAGCCCCAGAAACCATCTAGGTCGGTGATAGGTCGGCGCGATTTTTGGTCCAAATTCAGCCGTCCTGACTTCAAACCCAATGCGTCCGAAAAATATGCGATACGGTCTTTTCGCTTTGGTTTTTTAACTTTTGCTGTGTTCTACGTCATCCACCACGATTCACTTTCCGTTAGAGAAAAATACCAACCAATCATGTGGGTCCCACGCCCAACTCGAAATTTCCAACAAAAGGATATATGGAATCGCTGAGTCATGTACTAACGGGTGCGTCATACCAGCACTAATGCACCGGATCCCATCAGAACTCCGCAGTAAGCTGCTTCAGAGTAGTATTAGGATGGGTGACCTCCCGAAGTCCTCGTGGTTGCACCCTTTTATTTTTTTTTCAATCTGAAACGAAGTCTAATAATGGAAACCCCATAACTTTTGAACCGCGGTGGAACTAACGACGCCCATAGCACCATTTCGAAAGCCCCAGAAACCATCTAGGTCGGTGATAGGTCGGCGCTGATTTTTCGGTCCAAATTCAGCCGTCTTGACCTCAAACGGCACCGGGTTTGCGTCCGAAAAAATATGCGATACGGTCTTTTCGCTTGGTTTTTTTTTTTTAACTTTTTGCTGTGTTCTACGTCATCCACGAGTCACTTTCCGTTAGAGAAAAATACCAACCAATCATGTGGGTCCCACGCCCAGCCACTCGAAATTTCCGAACAAAAGGATATATGGAATCGCGAGTCATGTACTAACGGGTGCGATCATACCAGCACTAATGCACCGGATCCCATCAGAACTCCGAGTTGCTGCTTGGGCGAGAGTAGTACTAGGATGGGTGACCTCCCGGGAAGTCCTCGTGTTGCACCCCTTTTTATTTTTTCTTTTTCAATCTGAAACGAGTCTAATAATGGAAACCCCATAACTTTTGAACCGTGTGGAACTACGACGCCCATAGCACCATTTCGGAAGCCCCAGAAACCATCTAGGTCGGTGATAGGTCGGCGCGATTTTTCGGGTCCAAATTCAGCCGTCTTGACCCTCAAACGGGCACCCGAAGTTTGCGGCCCGAAAAAAATATGCGATACGGTCTTTTCGCTTGGTTTTTTTAACTTTTTGCTGTGTTCTACGTCATCCACGATTCACTTTCCGTTAGAGAAAAATACCAACCAATCATGTGGGTCCCACGCCCAGCCACTCGAAATTTCCGAACAAAAGGATATATGGAATCGCGAGTCATGTACTAACGGGTGCGATCATACCAGCACTAATGCACCGGATCCCATCAGAACTCCGTTAAGCCGCAAGCGAGAGTAGTACTAGGATGGGTGACCTGAAGTCCTCGTGGTTGCACCCCCTTTTATTTTTCTTTTCAACTGTCAAACGAAGTCTAATAATGGAAACCCCATAACTTTTGAACCGTGGAACATTACGCCCATAGCACCATTTCGAAAGCCCCAGAAACCATCTAGGTCGGTGATAGTCGGCGATTTTTCGGTCCAAATTCAGCCGTTTGACCTCAAACGGCACCAAGTTTGCGTCCAAAAAATATGCGATAACGGTCTTTTCGCTTGGTTTTTTTTTAACTTTTTGCTGTGTTCTACGCCATCCACGAGTCACTTTCCGCTAGGAGAAAAATACCAACCAATCATGTGGGTCCACGCCTTCAACCACCGAATTAACAAAAGGATATATGGAACGAGTCATGTACTAACGGGTGCGATCATACCAGCACTAATGCACCGATCCCATCAGAACTCCGCAGTTAAGCGTGCGCGAGAGTAGTACTAGGATGGGTGACCTCCGGAAGTCCCTGTTGCACCCCTTTTTATTTTTCTTTTTCAATCTGAACGAAGTCTAATAATGGAAACCCCATAACTTTTGAACCGTGGTGGAACTACGACGCCCATAGCACCATTTTTCGAAAGCCCCAGAAACCATCTAGGTCGGTGATAGGTCGGCGCGATTTTTCGGTCCAAATTCAGCCGTCTTGACCCTCAAACGGCACCCGGTTTGCGTCCGAAAATATGCGATACGGTCTTTTCTTTGGTTTTTTTTAACTTTTTGCTGTGTTCTACGCCATCCACAGTCACTTTCCGCTAGAGAAAAATACCAACCAATCATGGGTCCCACGCCCAGCCACTCGAAATTCCGAACAAAAGGATATATGGAATCGCGAAGTCATGTACTAACGGAAAGCATCATACCAGCACTAATGCACGGATCCCATCAGAACTCCGCAGTTAAGCGTGCTTGGGCGAGTAGGATGGGTGACCTCCCGGAAGTCCTCGTGTTGCACCCCTTTTATTTTTCTTTTTCAATCTGAAACGAGTCTAATAATGGAAACCCCATAACTTTTGAACCGTGGTGGAACTACCATAGCACCATTTCGAAAGCCCCAGAAACCATCTAGGTCGGTGATAGGTCGGCGCTGATTTTTCGGTCCAAATTCAGCCGCTCTTGACCTCAAACGGCACCGGCTTATGTCCAAAAATAATATGATACGGTCTTTCTTTGGTTTTTTTTTTTTAACTTTTGCTGTGTTCTACGCCATCCACGATTCACTTTCCGCTAGAGAAAAATACCAACCAATCATGTGGGTCCCACGCCTCAAATTTCCAACAAAAGGATATATGGAATCGCGAAGTCATGTACTAACGGTGCGATCATACCAGCACTAATGCACCGATCCCATCAGAACTCCGCAGTTAAGCTGCTTTGGGCGAGAGTAGTACTAGGATGGGTGACCTCCCGAAGTCCTCGTGTTGCACCCCTTTTTATTTTTTCTTTTTCAATCTGAAACGAGTCTAATAATGGAAACCCCATAACTTTTGAACCGTGTGGAACTACGACGCCCATAGCACCATTTCGGAAAGCCCCAGAAACCATCTAGGTCGGTGATAGTCGGCGCCGATTTTTCGGTCCAAATTCAGCCGCCTTGACCTCAAACGGCAACCAAGTTTGCGTCCAAAAAAAATATGCGATACGGTCTTTTCGCTTGGTTTTTTTTTTTTTAACTTTTTGCTGTGTTCTACGTCATCCACGAGTCACTTTCCGTTAGAGAAAAATACCAACCAATCATGTGGGTCCCACGCCCAGCCACTCGAAATTTCCAACAAAAGGATATATGGAATCGCGAGTCATGTACTAACGGTGCGATCATACCAGCACTAATGCACCGGATCCCATCAGAACTCCGCAGTTAAGCGTGCTTGGGCGAGAGTAGTACTAGGATGGGTGACCTCCCGGGAAGTCCTCGTGTTGCACCCCTTTTTATTTTTTCTTTTTCAATCTGAAACGAGTCTAATAATGGAAACCCCATAACTTTTGAACCGTGTGGAACTACGACGCCCATAGCACCATTTCGGAAAGCCCCAGAAACCATCTAGGTCGGTGATAGGTCGGCGCTTTTTCGGTCCAAATTCAGCCGCCTTGACCTCAAACGGGCACCGTTTGCGTCCGAAAAATATGCGATACGGTCTTTTCGCTTTGGTTTTTTTTTAACTTTTTGCTGTGTTCTACGTCATCCACGAGTCACTTTCCGTTAGAGAAAAATACCAACCAATCATGTGGGTCCCACGCCAGCCACCGAAATTTCCGAACAAAAGGATATATGGAATCGCGAGTCATGTACTAACGGGTGCGATCATACCAGCACTAATGCACCGGATCCCATCAGAACTCCGCGAAAGCGCGTTTGGGCGAGAGTAGTACTAGGATGGGTGACCTCCGGAAGTCCTCGTTGCACCCCTTTATTTTTCTTTTCAATCTAAACGAGTCTAATAATGGAAACCCCATAACTTTTGAACCGTGGAACTACGACGCCCATAGCACCATTTCGAAAGCCCAGAAACCATCTAGGTCGGTGATAGGTCGGCGCGATTTTTCGGTCCAAATTCAGCCGTTTGACCTCAAACGGGCACCGGGTTTGCGTCCAAAAATATGAGCACGGTCTTTTCGCTTTTTTTTAACTTTTGCTGTGTTCTACGCCATCCACGAAGTCACTTTCCGAGAAAAATACCAACCAATCATGTGGGTCCCACGCCCAGCCACTGAAATTTCCAACAAAAGGATATATGGAATCGCGAAGTCATGTACTAACGGTGCGATCATACCAGCACTAATGCACCGGATCCCATCAGAACTCCCTTAAGCGTGCCGAGAGTAGTACTAGATGGGTGACCTCCGGAAGTCCTCGCAGTTTGCACCCTTTATTTTTCTTCTCAAACGAAGTCTAATAATGGAAACCCCATAACTTTTGAACCGTGGTGGAACTACGACGCCTATAGCACCATTTCGAAAGCCCCAGAAACCATCTAGGTCGGTGATAGGTCGGCGCGATTTCGGTCCAAATTCAGCCGTTTTGACCTCAAACGGCACCGGTTTGCGTCCGAAAAAATATGCGATACGGTCTTTTCGCTGGTTTTTTTTTTTTAACTTTTGCTGTGTTCTACGCCATCCACGAAGTCACTTCCGTTAGAGAAAAATACCAACCAATCATGTGGGTCCCACGCAGCCACTCAAATTTCCGAACAAAAGGATATATGGAATCGCGAAGTCATGTACTAACGGCGTGACATCATACAGCACTAATGCACCGGATCCCATCAGAACTCCGCAGAGTTAAGCCGCTTGGGCGAGTAGTACTAGGATGGGTGACCTCCGGAAGTCCCGTCGTTGCACCCTTTTATTTTTTCTTTTTCAATCTGAAACGAAGTCTAATAATGGAAACCCCATAACTTTTGAACCGCGGTGGAACTACGACGCCTATAGCACCATTTCGAAAGCCCCAGAAACCATCTAGGTCGGTGATAGGTCGGCGCGATTTTTCGGTCCAAATTCAGCCGCCTTGACCCTCAAACGGGCAACTGTTTAAGTCCCAAAAAATATGATACGGTCTTTTCTTTGGTTTTTTTAACTTTTGCTGTGTTCTACGCCATCCACGAAGTCACTTTCCGCTAGAGAAAATACCAACCAATCATGGGTCCCACGCCCAGCCACTGAAATTTCCGAACAAAAGGATATATGGAATCGCGAGTCATGTACTAACGGGTGCGATCATACCAGCACTAATGCACCGGATCCCATCAGAACTCCGCAGCAGTTGCTTGGGCGAGAGTAGTACTAGGATGGGTGACCTCCCCGGAAGTCTGCACCCCTTTTTATTTTTTCTTTTTCAATCTGAAACGAGTCTAATAATGGAAACCCCATAACTTTTGAACCGTGTGGAACTACGACGCCCATAGCACCATTTCGAAAGCCCCAGAAACCATCTAGGTCGGTGATAGGTCGGCGCGATTTTTCGGGTCCAAATTCAGCCTTGACCTCAAACGGCACCCGGGTTTGCGTCCAAAAAATATGATAACGGCTCGCTTTGGTTTTTTTTTTAACTTTTTGCTGTGTTCTACGTCATCCACGAGTCACTTTCCGTTAGAGAAAAATACCAACCAATCATGTGGGTCCCACGCCCAGCCACTGAATTAACAAAAGGATATATGGAATCGCGAGTCATGTACTAACGGTGCGATCATACCAGCACTAATGCACCGGATCCCATCAGAACTCCGCAGTTAAGCGCAGCTTGGGCGAGAGTAGTACTAGGATGGGTGACCTCCCGGAAGTCCTCGCGGTTGCACCCCTTTTATTTTTTTTTTCAATCAAACGAAGTCTAATAATGGAAACCCCATAACTTTTGAACTGTGGAACTACGACGCCCATAGCACCATTTCGAAAGCCCCAGAAACCATCTAGGTCGGTGATAGGTCGGCGATTTTCGGGTCCAAATTCAGCCGCCTTGACCCTCAAACGGGCACCAAGTTTGGCGTCCAAAAAAATATCGCGACACGGTCTTTTCGCTTTGGTTTTTTAACTTTTGCTGTGTTCTACGCCATCCACAGTCACTTTCCGCTAGAGAAAAATACCAACCAATCATGTGGGTCCCACTGAAATTTAACAAAAGGATATATGGAATCGCGAGTCATGTACTAACGGGTGCGATCATACCAGCACTAATGCACCGGATCCCATCAGAACCCAGTTGTTGCTCGCTTAGAGTACTAGGATGGGTGACCTCCCGGAAGTCCTCGTGTTGCACCCCTTTTATTTTTTCTTTTCAATCCAAACGAAGTCTAATAATGGACCCCTTTTGAACCGCGGTGGAACTACGACGCCCATAAAGCATTTCGAAAGCCCCAGAAACCATCTAGGTCGGTGATAGGTCGCTGATTTTTCGGTCCAAATTCAGCCGTTTGACCCTCAAACGGGCACCGGTTTGCGTCCAAAAAAATATGCGATAACGGTCTTTTCGCTGGTTTTTTTTTTAACTTTTGCTGTGTTCTACGCCATCCACGCAGTCACTTTCCGCTAGAGAAAAATACCAACCAATCATGTCACCCAGCCCACCAAATTCCAACAAAAGGATATATGGAATCGCGAAGTCATGTACTAACGGGTGCGATCATACCAGCACTAATGCACCGGATCCCATCAGAACTCCGCAGAGCTGCTGCTTGGGCGAGTAGTACTAGGATGGGTGACCTCCCTGAAGTCCTCGTTTGCACCCTTTTATTTTTTTCTTTTCAATCCAAACGAGTCTAATAATGGAAACCCCATAACTTTTGAACCGTGGAACTACGACGCCCATAGCACCATTTCGAAAGCCCCAGAAACCATCTAGGTCGGTGATAGTCGGCGCGATTTTTCGGTCCAAATTCAGCCGCCTTGACCTCAAACGGCACCGGTTTGCGTCCAAAAATATGCGATACCTTTCGCTGGTTTTTTTTTTTAACTTTTTGCTGTGTTCTACGCCATCCACGAAGTCACTTTCCGCTAGAGAAAAATACCAACCAATCATGTGGGTCCCACGCCCAGCCACCGAAATTTCCAACAAAAGGATATATGGAATCGCGAGTCATGTACTAACGGGTGCGATCATACCAGCACTAATGCACCGGATCCCATCAGAACTCCGCAGTTAAGCGCGTTTGGGCGAGAGTAGTACTAGGATGGGTGACCTCCGGAAGTCCTCGTGTTGCACCCTTTTATTTTTTTCTTTTCAATCAAACGAGTCTAATAATGGAAACCCCATAACTTTTGAACCGGTGGAACTACGACGCCCATAGCACCATTTCGAAAGCCCCAGAAACCATCTAGGTCGGTGATAGTCGGCGCGATTTTTCGGTCCAAATTCAGCCGCCTTGACCCTCAAACGGCACCAAGTTTATGCCCAAAAATATACGATACGGTCTTTTCGCTTTGTTTTTTTTTAACTTTTGCTGTGTTCTACGCCATCCACGCAGTCACTTTCCGCTAGAGAAAAATACCAACCAATCATGTGGGTCCCACGCCAGCCACCGAAATTTCCGAACAAAAGGATATATGGAATCGCGAGTCATGTACTAACGGGTGCGATCATACCAGCACTAATGCACCGGATCCCATCAGAACTCCGCAGTTAAGCTGCTTGGGCGAGAGTAGTACTAGGATGGGTGACCTCCCGAAGTCCTCGTTGCACCCTTTTTATTTTTTCTTTTCAATCTGAAACGAAGTCTAATAATGGAAACCCCATAACTTTTGAACCGTGTGGAACTACGACCATAGCACCATTTCGAAAGCCCCAGAAACCATCTAGGTCGGTGATAGGTCGGCGATTTTTCGGGTCCAAATTCAGCCGCCTTGACCCTCAAACGGCACCAAGTTTGCGCCCAAAAAATATGATACGGTCTTTCGCTTTGGTTTTTTTTTTAACTTTTTGCTGTGTTCTACGCCATCCACGAGTCACTTTCCGCTAGAGAAAAATACCAACCAATCATGGGTCCCACGCCCAGCCACTGAAATTTCCAACAAAAGGATATATGGAATCGCGAGTCATGTACTAACGGGTGCGATCATACCAGCACTAATGCACCGGATCCCATCAGAACTCCGCAGTTAAGCTGCTTGCGAGTAGTACTAGGATGGGTGACCTCCGGAAGTCCTCGTGTTGCACCCCTTTTATTTTTTCTTTTCAATCAAACGAAGTCTAATAATGGAAACCCCATAACTTTTGAACCGTGGAACATAGCACCATTTCGAAAGCCCCAGAAACCATCTAGGTCGGTGATAGGTCGCGCGATTTTTCGGTCCAAATTGCTCTGACCTCAAACGGCACCGCCTATGTCCGAAAAAAAATATGCGACACGGTCTTTCGCTTTTTTTTTTTTTTTTAACTTTTGCTGTGTTCTACGCCATCCACGAAGTCACTTTCCGCTAGAGAAAAATACCAACCAATCATGGGTCCCACGCCAGCCACTCGAAATTTCCGAACAAAAGGATATATGGAATCGCGAGTCATGTACTAACGGTGCGATCATACCAGCACTAATGCACCGGATCCCATCAGAACTCCGCAGTTAAGCGTAAGCCAGCGAGAGTAGTACTAGGATGGGTGACCTCCTCGAAGTCCTCGTTGCACCCCTTTTTATTTTTCTTTTCAATCTAAACGAAGTCTAATAATGGAAACCCCATAACTTTTGAACCGTGTGGAACTACGACGCCCATAGCACCATTTCGAAAGCCCCAGAAACCATCTAGGTCGGTGATAGTCGGCGCGATTTTTCGGTCCAAATTCAGCCGTTTCGACCCTCAAACGGCACCGGGTTTGCGTCCAAAAAATGCGATAACGGTCTTTTCGCTTGGTTTTTTTTTTAACTTTTGCTGTGTTCTACGCCATCCACGAGTCACTTTCCGCTAGAAAAATACCAACCAATCATGTGGGTCCCACGCTCCAGCCACTAAATTTCCAACAAAAGGATATATGGAATCGCGAGTCATGTACTAACGGTGCGATCATACCAGCACTAATGCACCGATCCCATCAGAACTCCCGCAGTTAAGCGCTGCTTGGGCGAGTAGTACTAGGATGGGTGACCTCCGAAGTCCCCGTGGTTGCACCCCTTTATTTTTCTTTTCAATCTGAAACGAAGCTAATAATGGAAACCCCATAACTTTTGAACCGTGTGGAACTACGACGCCCATAGCACCATTTCGAAAGCCCCAGAAACCATCTGGGTGTGATAGCGATTTCGGGTCCAAATTCAGCCGCCTTGACCCTCAAACGGGCACCCGAAGTTTGCGGCCCGAAAAAAATATGCGATACGGTCTTTTCGCTTGGTTTTTTTTTTTTTTAACTTTTTGCTGTGTTCTACGTCATCCACGAGTCACTTTCCGTTAGAGAAAAATACCAACCAATCATGTGGGTCCCACGCCCAGCCACTCGAAATTTCCGAACAAAAGGATATATGGAATCGCGAGTCATGTACTAACGGGTGCGATCATACCAGCACTAATGCACCGGATCCCATCAGAACTCCGCAGTTAAGCGTGCTTGGGCGAGAGTAGTACTAGGATGGGTGACCTCCCGGGAAGTCCTCGTGTTGCACCCCTTTTTATTTTTTCTTTTTCAATCTGAAACGAGTCTAATAATGGAAACCCCATAACTTTTGAACCGTGTGGAACTACGACGCCCATAGCACCATTTCGGAAAGCCCCAGAAACCATCTAGGTCGGTGATAGGTCGGCGCGATTTTTCGGGTCCAAATTCAGCCGTCTTGACCCTCAAACGGGCACCCGAAGTTTGCGGCCCGAAAAAAATATGCGATACGGTCTTTTCGCTTGGTTTTTTTTTTTAACTTTTTGCTGTGTTCTACGTCATCCACGATTCACTTTCCGTTAGAGAAAAATACCAACCAATCATGTGGGTCCCACGCCACTCGAAATTTCCGAACAAAAGGATATATGGAATCGCGAGTCATGTACTAACGGGTGCGATCATACCAGCACTAATGCACCGGATCCCATCAGAACTCCGCAGTTAAGCGTGCTTGGGCGAGAGTAGTACTAGGATGGGTGACCTCCCGGGAAGTCCTCGTTGCACCCCTTTATTTTTTCTTTTTCAATCTGAAACGAGTCTAATAATGGAAACCCCATAACTTTTGAACCGTGTGGAACTACGACGCCCATAGCACCATTTCGGAAAGCCCCAGAAACCATCTAGGTCGGTGATAGGTCGGCGCGATTTTTCGGGTCCAAATTCAGCCGTCTTGACCCTCAAACGGGCACCAAGTTCATGTCCAAAAAATATGCGATAACGGTCTTTTCGGGTTTTTTTTTTAACTTTTGCTGTGTTCTACGCCATCCACGCAGTCACTTTCCGTTAGAGAAAAATACCAACCAATCATGTGGGTCCCACGCCCAGCCACTCGAAATTTCCGAACAAAAGGATATATGGAATCGCGAGTCATGTACTAACGGGGCGATCATACCAGCACTAATGCACCGGATCCCATCAGAACTCCGCAGTTAAGCTGCTTGGGCGAGAGTAAGACTAGGATGGGTGACCTCCCGAAGTCCTCGTGGTTGCACCCTTTTATTTTTTCTTTTCAATCAAACGAAGTCTAATAATGGAAACCCCATAACTTTTGAACCGTGTGGAACTACGACGCCCATAGCACCATTTCGGAAAGCCCCAGAAACCATCTAGGTCGGTGATAGGTCGGCGCGATTTTTCGGTCCAAATTCAGCCGCCTTTGACCTCAAACGGCACCAAGTTTGCGTCCAAAAAAATATGCGATACGGTCTTTTCGCTTTTTTTTTTTAACTTTTGCTGTGTTCTACGCCATCCACGCAGTCACTTTCCGCTAGAGAAAAATACCAACCAATCATGTGGGTCCCACGCCCAGCCACTGAAATTTCCGAACAAAAGGATATATGGAATCGCGAGTCATGTACTAACGGTAAGCGATCATACCAGCACTAATGCACCGGATCCCATCAGAACTCGCGCAGTTAAGCTGCTTGGGAGAGTAGTACTAGGATGGGTGACCTCCCGAAGTCCTCGTGGCACCCCTTTTTATTTTTCTTTTCAATCTCAAACGAAGTCCAATAATGGAAACCCCATAACTTTTGAACCGTGGTGGAACTACGACGCCATAGCACCATTTTCGAAAGCCCCAGAAACCATCTAGGTCGGTGATAGGTCAGCGCCATTTTTCGGTCCAAATTCAGCCGTTTGACCTCAAACGGCACCGGTTTGCCCAAATATGATACGGTCTTTTCGCTTGGTTTTTTTAACTTTTTGCTGTGTTCTACGCCATCCACGCAGTCACTCCGCTAGAGAAAAATACCAACCAATCATGTGGGTCCCACTCCAGCCACTGGAATTTCCAACAAAAGGATATATGGAATCGCGAGTCATGTACTAACGGGTGCGATCATACCAGCACTAATGCACCGGATCCCATCAGAACTCCGCAGTTAAGCCGCGTTTGGGCGAGTAGTACTAGGATGGGTGACCTCCTGAAGTCCTCGTGGTTGCACCCCTTTTATTTTTCTTTTCAATCAAACGAAGTCTAATAATGGAAACCCCATAACTTTTGAACCATGTGGAACTACGACGCCCATAGCACCATTTGGGAAAGCCCCAGAAACCATCTAGGTCGGTGATAGGTCGGCGCGATTTTTTTGGTCCAAATTCAGCCGTTTTGACCTCAAACGGCACCCAAGTTTATGTCCGAAAAATATATGATACGGTCTTTTCGCTTGGTTTTTTTTTAACTTTTGCTGTGTTCTACGCCATCCACGCAGTCACTTTCCGCTAGAGAAAAATACCAACCAATCATGTGGGTCCCACGCAGCCACCGGAAATTTCCAACAAAAGGATATATGGAATCGCGAGTCATGTACTAACGGGTGCGATCATACCAGCACTAATGCACCGGATCCCATCAGAACTCCGCATAAGCTGCTTGGGCGAGTAATTAGGATGGGTGACCTCCGAAGTCCTCGGTTGCACCCCTTTTTTTTTTTTCAATCTGAAACGAAGTCAATAATGGAAACCCCATAACTTTTGAACTGGTGGAACTACGACGCCCATAGCACCATTTCGAAAGCCCCAGAAACCATCTAGGTCGGTGATAGGTCGGCGCGATTTTTCGGTCCAAATTCAGCCGTTCGACTCCTCAAACGGCACCAAGTTTGCGTCCAAAAATATGCGATACGCTTTCGCTGGTTTTTTTTAACTTTTTGCTGTGTTCTACGCCATCCACGAAGTCACTCCCTAGAGAAAATACCAACCAATCATGTGGGTCCCAAGCCACCAAATTTAACAAAAGGATATATGGAATCGCGAGTCATGTACTAACGGTGCGATCATACCAGCACTAATGCACCGGATCCCATCAGAACTCCGCAGTTAAGCGTGCTTGGGCGAGAGTAGTACTAGGATGGGTGACCTCCGAAGTCCTCGTTGCACCCTTTTTATTTTTTTCTTTTCAATCAAACGAAGTCTAATAATGGAAACCCCATAACTTTTGAACTGTGTGGAACTACGACGCCATAGCACCATTTCGGAAAGCCCCAGAAAATCATCGGGTCGGTGATAGTCGGCGCGATTTCGGTTCATTCGCCTTTGACCCTCAAACGGGCACCAAGTTTGCGTCCAAAAAATATGCGACGGTCTTTTCGCTTTGGTTTTTTTAACTTTTGCTGTGTTCTACGCCATCCACGAGTCACTTCTTCCGCTAGAGAAAAATACCAACCAATCATGTGGGTCCCACGCCCAGCCACTGAAATTTCCGAACAAAAGGATATATGGAATCGCGAGTCATGTACTAACGGGTGCGATCATACCAGCACTAATGCACCGGACCAGAACTCCGCAGTTGCCGCGTTGCTTGGAGAGTAGTACTAGGATGGGTGACCTCCGGAAGTTCCTGCACCCCTTTTATTTTTCTTTTTCAATCTGAAACGAAGTCTAATAATGGAAACCCCATAACTTTTGAACCGGTGGAACTACGACGCCCATAGCACCATTTCGAAAGCCCCAGAAACCATCTAGGTCGGTGATAGTCGGCGCCGATTTTTCGGTCCAAATTCAGCCGCTTTGACCTCAAACGGCACCAAGTTTGCGTCCGAAAAATATGCGATACGGTCTTTTCGCTTTGGTTTTTTAACTTTTGCTGTGTTCTACGCCATCCACGAGTCACTTTCCGCTAGAGAAAATACCAACCAATCATGTGGGTCCCACCAGCCACTGAAATTTCCAACAAAAGGATATATGGAATCGCGAGTCATGTACTAACGGTGCGATCATACCAGCACTAATGCACCGGATCCCATCAGAACTCCGCAGTTAAGCGTGCTTGGCGAGTAGTACTAGGATGTGGTGACCGGAAGTCCTCGTTGCACCCCTTTATTTTTTCTTTTCAATCTGAAACGAGTCTAATAATGGAAACCCCATAACTTTTGAACTGCGGTGGAACTACGACGCATAGCACCATTTCGAAAGCCCCAGAAACCATCTGTCGGTGATAGGTCGCTGATTTTTCGGTCCAAATTCAGCCGCTTGACCTCAAACGGCACCAAGTTTGCGTCCGAAAAAATATGCGATACGGTCTTTTCGCTTTGGTTTTTTTTTTTAACTTTTTGCTGTGTTCTACGCCATCCACGAGTCACTTTCCGCTAGAGAAAAATACCAACCAATCATCGGGTCCCAGCCCAACCAAAGGATATATGGAATCGCGAGTCATGTACTAACGGTGCGATCATACCAGCACTAATGCACCGGATCCCATCAGAACTCAGTTAAGCCGTTTGGGCGAGTAGTACTAGGATGGGTGACCTCCCGAAGTCCTCGTGTTGCACCCCTTTTATTTTTTCTTTTTTCAATCAAACGAAGTCTAATGGAAACCCCATAACTTTTGAACCGGTGGAACTACGACCATAGCACCATTTCGGAAAGCCCCAGAAACCATCTAGGTCGGTGATAGGTCGGCGCGATTTTTCGGTCCAAATTCAGCCGCCTTGACCTCAAACGGCACCAAGTTTGCGTCCAAAAAAAATATATGATTTTGGCCTTTTCGTTTTTTAACTTTTTGCTGTGTTCTACGCCATCCACGCAGTCACTTTCCGCTAGAAAAATACCAACCAATCATGTGGGTCCCACGCCACCGAAATTTAACAAAAGGATATATGGAATCGCCATGTACTAACGGGTGCGATCATACCAGCACTAATGCACCGGATCCCATCAGAACTCCAGTTAAGCTGCTTGGGCGAGAGTAGTATTGGATGGGTGACCTCCGAAGTCCTCGTTGCCCCTTTATTTTTTTTCTTTTCAATCTAAACGAGTCTAATAATGGAAACCCCATAACTTTTGAACTGGTGGAACTACGACGCCCAGCACCATTTCGAAAGCCCCAGAAACCATCTAGGTGATAGGTCACGGGATTTCCAAATTCCGCCTTTGATTCTCAAACGGCACCAAGTTTGCGTAAAAAATATGCGCATATACGGTCTTTTCGCTTTGTTTTTTTTTTTTTTTTTAACTTTTGCTGTGTTCTACGCCATCCACGAAGCACTTTCCGTTAGAAAAATACCAACCAATCATGTGGGTCCCACGCCCAGCCACTCGAAATTTCCGAACAAAAGGATATATGGAATCGCAGTCATGTACTAACGTAAAAGATCATACCAGCACTAATGCACCGGATCCCATCAGAACTCCGCAGTAAGTGCGAAGTAGAGTAAACTAGGATGGGTGACCTCCCGAAGTCCTCGTTGCACCCCTTTTATTTTTTCTTTTCAATCAAACGAAGTCCAATAATGGAAACCCCATAACTTTTGAACTGCGGTGGAACTACGACGCCCATAGCACCATTTCGAAAGCCCCAGAAACCATCTAGGTCGGTGATAGGTCGGCGCGATTTTTCGGTCCAAATTCAGCCGTTTGACTCTCAAACGGCACCGGTTTGCGTCCGAAAAAAATGCGATACGGTCTTTTCGGGTTTTTTTTTAACTTTTGCTGTGTTCTACGCCATCCACGAAGTCACTTTCCGCTAGAGAAAAATACCAACCAATCATGTGGGTCCCACGCCCAGCCACTGAAATTTCGAACAAAAGGATATATGGAATCGCGAGTCATGTACTAACGGTGCGATCATACCAGCACTAATGCACCGGATCCCATCAGAACTCCGCAGTTGCGGCGGCGAGAGTAGTATTAGGATGGGTGACCTCCGGAAGTCCCTGTTGCACCCTTTTATTTTTTCTTTTTCAATCTGAAACGAGTCTAATAATGGAAACCCCATAACTTTTGAACCGCGGTGGAACTACGACGCCCATAGCACCATTTCGAAAGCCCCAGAAACCATCTAGGTCGGTGATAGGTCGGCGATTTTTCGGTCCAAATTCAGCCGTTTTGACCCTCAAACGGCACCAAGTTTGCGTCCGAAAAATATGCGACACGGTCTTTTTCGCTTTTTTTTTTAACTTTTTGCTGTGTTCTACGCCATCCACGAAGTCACTTTCCGCTAGAGAAAAATACCAACCAATCATGTGGGTCCCACGCCCAGCCACCTGAAATTTCCAACAAAAGGATATATGGAATCGCGAGTCATGTACTAACGGGCGATCATACCAGCACTAATGCACCGATCCCATCAGAACTCCGCAGAAGCGCGTTTGGGCGAGTAGTATAGGATGGGTGACCTCCCGGAAGTCCTCGCGTTGCACCTCTTTTATTTTTTCTTTCAATCAAACGAAGTCTAATAATGGAAACCCCATAACTTTTGAACCGTGTGGAACTACGACGCCCATAGCACCATTTCGAAAGCCCCAGAAACCATCTAGGTCGGTGATAGGTCGGCGCGATTTTTCGGTCCAAATTCAGCCGCCTTGACCTCAAACGGCACCAAGTTTGCGTCCGAAAAAAATATGCGATACGGTCTTTTCGCTTGGTTTTTTTTTTTTAACTTTTGCTGTGTTCTACGCCATCCACGAGTCACTTCTCCTAGAGAAAAATACCAACCAATCATGTGGGTCCCACGCCCAGCCACTGAATTTCCAACAAAAGGATATATGGAATCGCGAGTCATGTACTAACGGGTGCGATCATACCAGCACTAATGCACCGGATCCCATCAGAACTCCGCAGTTAAGCTGTTTGGGCGAGAGTAGTACTAGGATGGGTGACCTCCGGAAGTCCTCGTGGTTGCACCCCTTTTATTTTTTTCAATCTGAAACGAAGTCTAATAATGGAAACCCCATAACTTTTGAACCGTGTGGAACTACGACGCCCATAGCACCATTTCGGAAAGCCCCAGAAACCATCTAGGTCGGTGATAGGTCGGCGCGATTTTTCGGTCCAAATTCAGCCGCCTTTGACCTCAAACGGCACCAAGTTTGCGTCCAAAAATATGCGATACGGTCTTTTCGCTTTTTTTTAACTTTTGCTGTGTTCTACGCCATCCACGAGTCACTTTCCGCTAGAGAAAATACCAACCAATCATGTGGGTCCCCGCCCAGCCACTGAATTTCAACAAAAGGATATATGGAATCGCGAGTCATGTACTAACGGTGCGATCATACCAGCACTAATGCACCGGATCCCATCAGAACTCCGCAGTTAAGCTGCTTGGGCGAGAGTAGTACTGATGGGTGACCTCCTGAAGTCCTCGTGTTGCACCCCTTTTATTTTTTCTTTTCAATCAAACGAAGTCTAATAATGGAAACCCCATAACTTTTGAACTGTGGAACTACGACGCCCATAGCACCATTTCGAAAGCCCCAGAAACCATCTAGGTCGGTGATAGGTCGGCTGATTTTTCGGTCCAAATTCAGCCGCCTTGACCTCAAACGGCACCAAGTTTGCGTCCGAAAAATATGCGATACGGTCTTTTCGCTTTGGTTTTTTAACTTTTGCTGTGTTCTACGCCATCCACGAGTCACTTTCCGCTAGAGAAAAATACCAACCAATCATGTGGGTCCCACGCCCAGCCACCGAAATTTCCAACAAAAGGATATATGGAATCGCGAAGTCATGTACTAACGGGTGCGATCATACCAGCACTAATGCACCGGATCCCATCAGAACTCCGCTTGCTGCTTGGGCGAGTAGTACTAGGATGGGTGACCTCCGGAAGTCCTCGTTGCACCCCTTTATTTTTTCTTTTCAATCAAACGAAGTCTAATAATGGAAACCCCATAACTTTTGAACCGTGGAACTACGACGCCCATAGCACCATTTCGAAAGCCCCAGAAACCATCTAGGTCGGTGATATCGGCGCGATTTTTCGGTCCAAATTCAGCCGTCTTTGACTCTCAAACGGGCACCAAGTTTGCGTCCAAAAATATGCGACACGGTCTTTTCGCTTTGGTTTTTTTTTTAACTTTTGCTGTGTTCTACGCCATCCACGAAGTCACTTTCCGCTAGAGAAAAATACCAACCAATCATGTGGGTCCCACGCCAGCCACCAAATTCCCAACAAAAGGATATATGGAATCGCGAGTCATGTACTAACGGGTGCGATCATACCAGCACTAATGCACCGGATCCCATCAGAACTCGCAGTTAAGCGTTTGGGCGAGTAGTACTAGGATGGGTGACCTCCCGAAGTCCTCGCGTTGCACCCTTTTTATTTTTTCTTTTCAACTCAAACGAAGTCTAATAATGGAAACCCCATAACTTTTGAACCGGTGGAACTACGACGCCCATAGCACCATTTCGAAAGCCCCAGAAACCATCTAGGTCGGTGATAGGTCGGCGCCGATTTTTCGGTCCAAATTCAGCCGCCTTGACTCTCAAACGGGCACCGTTTTGCGTCCAAAAATATGATAATGGTCTTTTCGCTTGGTTTTTTTTAACTTTTGCTGTGTTCTACGCCATCCACGAAGTCACTTTCCGCTAGAGAAAAAATACCAACCAATCATGTGGGTCCCACGCCCAGCCACTCAAATTTCCGAACAAAAGGATATATGGAATCGCGAGTCATGTACTAACGGGTGCATCATTAACTAATGCACCGATCCCATCAGAACTCCGCAAGCGTGCGTTTGGGCGAGAGTAGTACTAGGATGGGTGACCTCCGGAAGTCCTCGTGGTTGCACCCCTTTTATTTTTCTTTTCAACTCAAACGAAGTCTAATAATGGAAACCCCATAACTTTTGAACTGTGGAACTACGACGCCCATAGCACCATTTCGAAAGCCCCAGAAACCATCTAGGTCGGTGATAGGGTCGCGATTTTTCGGTCCAAATTCAGCCGCCTTTGACCTCAAACGGCACCCAAGTTTGCGTCCAAAAAATATGCGATACGGTCTTTTCGCTTTGGTTTTTTTTTTAACTTTTGCTGTGTTCTACGCCATCCACGCAGTCACTTTCCGTTAGAGAAAAATACCAACCAATCATGTGGGTCCCACCCAGCCACTGAAATTAACAAAAGGATATATGGAATCGCGAGTCATGTACTAACGGTGCGATCATACCAGCACTAATGCACCGGATCCCATCAGAACTCCGCAGTTAAGCGCTGCTTTGGGCGAGAGTAGTACTAGGATGGGTGACCTCCCGGAAGTCCTCGTGTTGCACCCCTTTTTATTTTTCTTTTCAATCAAACGAAGTCTAATAATGGAAACCCCATAACTTTTGAACCGTGTGGAACTACGCCCATAGCACCATTTCGAAAGCCCCAGAAACCATCTAGGTCGGTGATAGGTCGGCGCATTTTTCGGTCCAAATTCAGCCGCCTTGACCTCAAACGGCACCAAGTTTGCGTCCAAAAAAATATGCGACACGGTCTTTTCGCTGGTTTTTTTAACTTTTGCTGTGTTCTACGCCATCCACGCAGTCACTTTCCGCTAGAGAAAATACCAACCAATCATGTGGGTCCCACTTCCAGCCACCGAAATTCCGAACAAAAGGATATATGGAATCGCGAGTCATGTACTAACGGTGCGATCATACCAGCACTAATGCACCGGATCCCATCAGAACTCCGCAGTTAAGCTGCTCAGAGTAGTATTAGGATGGGTGACCTCCGGAAGTCCTCGTGTTGCACCCCTTTTATTTTTCTTTTCAATCTGAAACGAAGTCTAATAATGGAAACCCCATAACTTTTGAACTGTGGAACTACGACGCCCATAGCACCATTTCGAAAGCCCCAGAAACCATCTAGGTCGGTGATAGGTCGGCGCCGATTTTTCGGTCCAAATTCAGCCGCCTTTGACCCTCAAACGGCACCAAGTTTGCGTCCGAAAAAATATGCGATACGGTCTTTTCGCTTGGTTTTTTTTTAACTTTTGCTGTGTTCTACGCCATCCACGAAGTCACTTCCGCTAGAGAAAATACCAACCAATCATGTGGGTCCCACGCCCAGCCACTGAAATTCCGAACAAAAGGATATATGGAATCGCGAGTCATGTACTAACGGTGCGATCATACCAGCACTAATGCACCGGATCCCATCAGAACTCCGCAGTTAAGCTGCTTGGCGAGAGTAGTACTAGGATGGGTGACCTCCCGAAGTCCTCGTGTTGCACCCCTTTTATTTTTTCTTTTCAATCAAACGAAGTCTAATAATGGAAACCCCATAACTTTTGAACCGGTGGAACTACGACGCCCATAGCACCATTTCGAAAGCCCCAGAAACCATCTAGGTCGGTGATAGGTCGGCGCGATTTTTGGTCCAAATTCAGCCGCCTTGACCTCAAACGGCACCAAGTTTGCGTCCGAAAAATATGCGATACGGTCTTTCGCTTTGGTTTTTTTTTTTAACTTTTGCTGTGTTCTACGCCATCCACGAAGTCACTTTCCGCTAGAGAAAAATACCAACCAATCATGTGGGTCCCACGCCCAGCCACTGAAATTTCCAACAAAAGGATATATGGAATCGCGAGTCATGTACTAACGGTGCGATCATACCAGCACTAATGCACCGGATCCCATCAGAACTCCGCAGTTAAGCTGCTTGGGCGAGAGTAACTAGGATGGGTGACCTCCGGAAGTCCTCGTGTTGCACCCCTTTTATTTTTTCTTTTCAATCTGAAACGAAGTCTAATAATGGAAACCCCATAACTTTTGAACCGTGGAACTACGACGCCCATAGCACCATTTCGAAAGCCCCAGAAACCATCTAGGTCGGTGATAGTCGCCATTTTTCGGTCCAAATTCAGCCGCCTTGACCTCAAACGGGCACCAAGTTTGCGTCCGAAAAAATATGCGATACGGTCTTTTCGCTTGGTTTTTAACTTTTTGCTGTGTTCTACGCCATCCACGAAGTCACTTCTCGCTAGAGAAAAATACCAACCAATCATGTGGGTCCCACGCAGCCACCAAATTTCCAACAAAAGGATATATGGAATCGCGAGTCATGTACTAACGGTGCGATCATACCAGCACTAATGCACCGGATCCCATCAGAACTCCGCAGTTAAGCTGCGTTTGGGCGAGTAGTACTAGGATGGGTGACCTCCGGAAGTCCTCGTTGCACCCCTTTTATTTTTCTTTTCAATCAAACGAAGTCTAATAATGGAAACCCCATAACTTTTGAACTGTGGAACTACGACGCCCATAGCACCATTTCGAAAGCCCCAGAAACCATCTAGGTCGGTGATAGGTCGGCCGATTTTTCGGTCCAAATTCAGCCGCCTTGACCCTCAAACGGCACCAAGTTTGCGTCCAAAAAATATGCGATACGGTCTTTTCGCTGGTTTTTTTTTTTTTAACTTTTGCTGTGTTCTACGCCATCCACGAAGTCACTTTCCGCTAGAGAAAATACCAACCAATCATGTGGGTCCCACCAGCCACTCAAATTTCCGAACAAAAGGATATATGGAATCGCGAGTCATGTACTAACGGTGCGATCATACCAGCACTAATGCACCGGATCCCATCAGAACTCCGCAGTTAAGCGCTGCTTTGGGCAGAGTAGTACTAGGATGGGTGACCTCCCGGAAGTCCTCGTTGCACCCTTTTATTTTTCTTTTCAACTCAAACGAGTCTAATAATGGAAACCCCATAACTTTTGAACCGTGGAACTACGACGCCCATAGCACCATTTCGAAAGCCCCAGAAACCATCTAGGTCGGTGATAGGTCGGCGCCGATTTTTCGGTCCAAATTCAGCCGCTTTGACCTCAAACGGGCACCGGTTTGCGTCCGAAAAATATGCGCACGGTCTTTTCGCTTGGTTTTTTTTAACTTTTGCTGTGTTCTACGCCATCCACGAAGTCACTTTCCTAGAGAAAAATACCAACCAATCATGTGGGTCCCACGCCCAGCCACTGAAATTTCCGAACAAAAGGATATATGGAATCGCGAGTCATGTACTAACGGTGCGATCATACCAGCACTAATGCACCGGATCCCATCAGAACTCCGCAGTTAAGCCGCTTGGGCGAGAGTAGTACTAGGATGGGTGACCTCCCGAAGTCCTCGTGGTTGCACCCCTTTTTATTTTTCTTTTCAATCTGAAACGAAGTCTAATAATGGAAACCCCATAACTTTTGAACGCGGTGGAACTACGACGCCCATAGCACCATTTCGAAAGCCCCAGAAACCATCTAGGTCGGTGATAGGTTCGCCATTTTTCGGTCCAAATTCAGCCGCCTTGACTCCTCAAACGGCACCAAGTTTGCGTCCCAAAAAATATGATACGGTCTTTTCGCTTGGTTTTTTTTAACTTTTGCTGTGTTCTACGCCATCCACGGTCACTTTCCGCTAGAGAAAAATACCAACCAATCATGTGGGTCCCACGCCCAGCCACTGAAATTTCCGAACAAAAGGATATATGGAATCGCGAGTCATGTACTAACGGGTGCGATCATACCAGCACTAATGCACCGGATCCCATCAGAACTCCGCAGTTGCCGCTTTTGGCGAGAGTAGTATTAGGATGGGTGACCTCCCGAAGTCCTCGTGGTTGCACCCCTTTTATTTTTTCTTTCAATCAAACGAAGTCTAATAATGGAAACCCCATAACTTTTGAACCGTGGAACTACGACGCCCATAGCACCATTTCGAAAGCCCCAGAAACCATCTAGGTCGGTGATAGGTCGGCGCCATTTTTTCGGTCCAAATTCAGCCGCCTTGACCTCAAACGGGCAACTTTGCGTCCGAAAAATATGCGATACGGTCTTTTCGCTTTGGTTTTTTTTTAACTTTTGCTGTGTTCTACGCCATCCACGAAGTCACTTTCCTAGAGAAAAAATACCAACCAATCATGTGGGTCCCACGCCCAGCCACTCGAAATTTAACAAAAGGATATATGGAATCGCGAGTCATGTACTAACGGGTGCGATCATACCAGCACTAATGCACCGGATCCCATCAGAACTCCGCAGTTAAGCTCGCGTTTGGGAGAGTAGTACTAGGATGGGTGACCTCCCCGAAGTCCTCGTGGTTGCACCCCTTTATTTTTTCTTTTCAATCTGAAACGAAGTCTAATAATGGAAACCCCATAACTTTTGAACCGGTGGAACTACGACGCCCATAGCACCATTTCGAAAGCCCCAGAAACCATCTAGGTCGGTGATAGGTCGGCGCGATTTTTCGGTCCAAATTCAGCCGCCTGACCTCAAACGGCACCAAGTTTGCGTCCGAAAAAATATGCGATACGGTCTTTTCGCTTTGGTTTTTTTTTTAACTTTTGCTGTGTTCTACGCCATCCACGAAGTCACTTTCCGCTAGAGAAAAATACCAACCAATCATGTGGGTCCCACGCCCAGCCACCGAAATTTCCGAACAAAAGGATATATGGAATCGCGAGTCATGTACTAACGGTGCGATCATACCAGCACTAATGCACCGGATCCCATCAGAACTCCGCAGTTGCCGCGTTTGGGCGAGTAGTATAGGATGGGTGACCTCCGGAAGTCCTCGTGTTGCACCCCTTTTATTTTTCTTTTTCAATCTGAAACGAAGTCTAATAATGGAAACCCCATAACTTTTGAACTGTGGAACTACGACGCCCATAGCACCATTTCGGAAAGCCCCAGAAACCATCTAGGTCGGTGATAGGTCGGCGCGATTTTTCGGGTCCAAATTCAGCCGTCTTGACTCAAACGGCACCAAGTTTGCGTCCAAAAAATATGCGATACGGCTTTTCGCTTGGTTTTTTTTTAACTTTTGCTGTGTTCTACGCCATCCACGAGTCACTTTCCGCTAGAGAAAAATACCAACCAATCATGTGGGTCCCACGCCCAGCCACTGAAATTTAACAAAAGGATATATGGAATCGCGAAGTCATGTACTAACGGGTGCGATCATACCAGCACTAATGCACCGGATCCCATCAGAACTCCGCAGTTAAGCGTGCTTGGGCGAGAGTAGTACTAGGATGGGTGACCTCCCGAAGTCCTGGTTGCACCCTCTTTTTATTTTTTCTTTTCAATCTGAAACGAAGTCTAATAATGGAAACCCCATAACTTTTGAACCGTGGAACTACGACGCCCATAGCACCATTTCGGAAAGCCCCAGAAACCATCTAGGTCGGTGATAGGTCGGCGCGATTTTTCGGGTCCAAATTCAGCCGTTTTGACCCTCAAACGGGCACCCGAAGTTTGCGGCCCGAAAAATATATGATACGGTCTTTTCGCTGGTTTTTTAACTTTTTGCTGTGTTCTACGTCATCCACGAAGTCACTTTCCGTTAGAGAAAAATACCAACCAATCATGTGGGTCCCACGCCCAGCCACTCGAAATTTCCGAACAAAAGGATATATGGAATCGCGAGTCATGTACTAAAGGTGCGATCATACCAGCACTAATGCACCGGATCCCATCAGAACTCCGCAGTTAAGCGTGCTTGGGCGAGAGTAGTACTAGGATGGGTGACCTCCCGGGAAGTCCTCGTGTTGCACCCCTTTTTATTTTTTCTTTTTCAATCTGAAACGAGTCTAATAATGGAAACCCCATAACTTTTGAACCGTGTGGAACTACGACGCCCATAGCACCATTTCGGAAAGCCCCAGAAACCATCTAGGTCGGTGATAGGTCGGCGCGATTTTTCGGGTCCAAATTCAGCCGTCTTGACCCTCAAACGGGCACCCGAAGTTTGCGGCCCGAAAAAAATATGCGATACGGTCTTTTCGCTTGGTTTTTTTTTTTTTAACTTTTTGCTGTGTTCTACGTCATCCACGAGTCACTTTCCGTTAGAGAAAAATACCAACCAATCATGTGGGTCCCACGCCCAGCCACCGAAATTTCCGAACAAAAGGATATATGGAATCGCGAGTCATGTACTAACGGGTGCGATCATACCAGCACTAATGCACCGGATCCCATCAGAACTCCGCAGAAGTTGCTGCTTAAGCGAGTAGTACTAGGATGGGTGACCTCCGAAGTCCTCGTGTTGCACCCCTTTTATTTTTTCTTTTCAATCAAACGAAGTCTAATAATGGAAACCCCATAACTTTTGAACCGTGGAACTACGACGCCCATAGCACCATTTCGAAAGCCCCAGAAACCATCTAGGTCGGTGATAGGTCGGCGCGATTTTTCGGTCCAAATTCAGCCGCCTTTGACCTCAAACGGCACCAAGTTTGCGTCCGAAAAATATGCGATACGGTCTTTTCGCTTGGTTTTTTTTAACTTTTGCTGTGTTCTACGCCATCCACGAAGTCACTTTCCGCTAGAGAAAAATACCAACCAATCATGTGGGTCCCACGCCCAGCCACTGAAATTCCAACAAAAGGATATATGGAATCGCGAGTCATGTACTAACGGTGCGATCATACCAGCACTAATGCACCGGATCCCATCAGAACTCCGCAGTTAAGCTGCGTTTGGGCGAGTAGTACTAGGATGGGTGACCTCCCGAAGTCCTCGTGGTTGCACCCCTTTTTTTTTTTTCAATCTGAAACGAGTCTAATAATGGAAACCCCATAACTTTTGAACCGCGGTGGAACTACGACGCCCATAGCACCATTTCGAAAGCCCCAGAAACCATCTAGGTCGGTGATAGGTCGGCGCGATTTCGGGTCCAAATTCAGCCGCTTGACTCAAACGGCACCAAGTTTGCGTCCAAAAATGCGATACGGTCTTTGGTTTTTTTTAACTTTTGCTGTGTTCATCCACGAAGTCACTTTCCGCTAGAGAAAAATACCAACCAATCATGTGGGTCCCACGCCCAGCCACTCAAATTTCCAACAAAAGGATATATGGAATCGCGAGTCATGTACTAACGGGTGCGATCATACCAGCACTAATGCACCGGATCCCATCAGAACTCCGCAGTTGCTGCGTTTGGGCAGAGTAGTACTAGGATGGGTGACCTCCGAAGTCCTCGTGTTGCACCCCTTTTATTTTTTTCTTTTCAATCTGAAACGAAGTCTAATAATGGAAACCCCATAACTTTTGAACCGTGGAACTACGACGCCCATAGCACCATTTCGAAAGCCCCAGAAACCATCTAGGTCGGTGATAGGTCGGCCATTTTTCGGTCCAAATTCAGCCGCTTTGACCTCAAACGGCACCAAGTTTGCGTCCAAAAAAAATATGATACGGTCTTTTCGCTTTGGTTTTTTTAACTTTTGCTGTGTTCTACGCCATCCACGAGTCACTTTCCGCTAGAGAAAAATACCAACCAATCATGTGGGTCCCACGCCCAGCCACTCAAATTTCCGAACAAAAGGATATATGGAATCGCGAGTCATGTACTAACGGGCGATCATACCAGCACTAATGCACCGGATCCCATCAGAACTCCGCAGTTAAGCGCTTTGGGCGAGAGTAGTACTAGGATGGGTGACCTCCCGAAGTCCTCGGTTGCACCCTTTATTTTTCTTTTCAACTCAAACGAAGTCTAATAATGGAAACCCCATAACTTTTGAACCGGTGGAACTACGACGCCCATAGCACCATTTCGAAAGCCCCAGAAACCATCTAGGTCGGTGATAGGTCGGCGCGATTTTTCGGGTCCAAATTCAGCCCTGACTCTCAAACGGCACCAAGTTTGCGTCCAAAAATATGCGATACGGTCTTTTCGCTTGGTTTTTTTTTTTAACTTTTGCTGTGTTCTACGCCATCCACGAAGTCACTTTCCGCTAGAGAAAAATACCAACCAATCATGTGGGTCCCACGCCCAGCCACCGGAATTTCCGAACAAAAGGATATATGGAATCGCGAGTCATGTACTAACGGTGCGATCATACCAGCACTAATGCACCGGATCCCATCAGAACTCCGCAGTTAAGCGCTTGGGCAGAGTAGTACTAGGATGGGTGACCCCGAAGTCCTCGGTTGCCCTTTTTTTTTTTTCTTTTCAATCTGAAACGAAGTCTAATAATGGAAACCCCATAACTTTTGAACCGTGTGGAACTACGACGCCCATAGCACCATTTCGAAAGCCCCAGAAACCATCTAGGTCGGTGATAGTCGGCGCGATTTTTCGGTCCAAATTCAGCCGCCTGACTCAAACGGCACCAAGTTTGCGTCCAAAAATATGCGATACGGTCTTTCGCTTTGGTTTTTTTTTTTAACTTTTTGCTGTGTTCTACGCCATCCACGAACACTTTCCGCTAGAGAAAATACCAACCAATCATGTGGGTCCCACCGAAATTTCCGAACAAAAGGATATATGGAATCGCGTCATGTACTAACAAAGCGATCATACCAGCACTAATGCACGGATCCCATCAGAACTCCGCAGTTAAGCTGCTTGGGCGAGAGTAGTAGGATGGGTGACCTCCGAAGTCCTCGTTGCACCCTTTTTTATTTTTCTTTTCAATCAAACGAAGTCTAATAATGGAAACCCCATAACTTTTGAACTGTGGAACTAACGCCCATAGCACCATTTCGAAAGCCCCAGAAACCATCTAGGTCGGTGATAGGTCGGCGCCATTTTTCGGTCCAAATTCAGCCGCCTTGACCTCAAACGGCACCCGTTTGCGTCCAAAAAAATATGCGATACGGCCTTTCTTTGGTTTTTTTTAACTTTTGCTGTGTTCTACGCCATCCACGAGTCACTTTCCGCTAGAGAAAAATACCAACCAATCATGTGGGTCCCACGCCCAGCCACTGAAATTTCCGAACAAAAGGATATATGGAATCGCGAGTCATGTACTAACGGGCGATCATACCAGCACTAATGCACCGGATCCCATCAGAACTCCGCAGTTAAGCTGCGGCGAGAGTAGTACTAGGATGGGTGACCTCCGGAAGTCCTCGTGTTGCACCCCTTTTATTTTTTCTTTTCAATCTGAAACGAAGTCTAATAATGGAAACCCCATAACTTTTGAACCGTGGAACTACGACGCCCATAGCACCATTTCGAAAGCCCCAGAAACCATCTAGGTCGGTGATAGGTCGGCGCATTTTTCGGTCCAAATTCAGCCGCCTTGACCTCAAACGGCACCAAGTTTGCGTCCAAAAAATATGCGATACGGTCTTTTCTTTGGTTTTTTTAACTTTTGCTGTGTTCTACGCCATCCACGAAGTCACTCCGCTAGAGAAAAATACCAACCAATCATGTGGGTCCCACGCCCAGCCACCAAATTTCCAACAAAAGGATATATGGAATCGCGAGTCATGTACTAACGGGTGCGATCATACCAGCACTAATGCACCGGATCCCATCAGAACTCGCAGTTAAGTGCGTTTGCGAGAGTAGTACTAGGATGGGTGACCTCCCGAAGTCCTCGTTGCACCCCTTTTATTTTTCTTTTCAATCTGAAACGAAGTCTAATAATGGAAACCCCATAACTTTTGAACCGGTGGAACTACGACGCCCATAGCACCATTTCGAAAGCCCAGAAACCATCTAGGTCGGTGATAGGTCGGCGCTTTTCGGTCCAAATTCAGCCGCCTTGACTCCTCAAACGGCACCAAGTTTGCGTCCAAAAATATGCGATACGGTCTTTTCTTTGGTTTTTTTAACTTTTGCTGTGTTCTACGCCATCCACGAAGTCACTTTCCGCTAGAGAAAAATACCAACCAATCATGTGGGTCCCACGCCCAGCCACTCAAATTTCCGAACAAAAGGATATATGGAATCGCGAGTCATGTACTAACGGGTGCGATCATACCAGCACTAATGCACCGGATCCCATCAGAACTCCGCAGTTAAGCTGCGCTTGGGCGAGTAGTACTAGGATGGGTGACCTCCCGGAAGTCCTCGTGTTGCACCCTTTATTTTTTCTTTTCAACTGAAACGAAGTCTAATAATGGAAACCCCATAACTTTTGAACCGCGGTGGAACTACGACGCCCATAGCACCATTTCGAAAGCCCCAGAAACCATCTAGGTCGGTGATATCGGCTGATTTTTCGGTCCAAATTCAGCCGCCTTGACCTCAAACGGCACCCGTTTGCGTCCAAAAAATATGCGATACGGCTTTTCGCTTGGTTTTTTTTTTAACTTTTGCTGTGTTCTACGCCATCCACGAAGTCACTTCCGTTAGAGAAAATACCAACCAATCATGTGGGTCCCACGCCCAGCCACTCAAATTTAACAAAAGGATATATGGAATCGAAGTCATGTACTAACGGTGCGATCATACCAGCACTAATGCACCGGATCCCATCAGAACTCCGCAGTTAAGCCGCTGGGCGAGAGTAGTAGTATTAGGATGGGTGACCTCCCGAAGTCCTCGTTGCACCCTTTTTATTTTTTCTTTTTCAATCTGAAACGAAGTCTAATAATGGAAACCCCATAACTTTTGAACTGTGGAACTACCATAGCACCATTTCGAAAGCCCCAGAAACCATCTAGGTCGGTGATAGGTCGCGATTTTTCGGTCCAAATTCAGCCGCCTTGACCTCAAACGGCCACCAAGTTTGCGTCCGAAAAAAATATGCGATACGGTCTTTTCGCTTGGTTTTTTTTAACTTTTGCTGTGTTCTACGCCATCCACGAGTCACTTCCGCTAGAGAAAATACCAACCAATCATGTGGGTCCCACGCCCAGCCACCAAATTTCCGAACAAAAGGATATATGGAATCGCGAAGTCATGTACTAACGGTGCGATCATACCAGCACTAATGCACCGGATCCCATCAGAACTCCGCAGTTGCTTGGGCGAGAGTAGTACTAGGATGGGTGACCTCCTGAAGTCCTCGTTGCACCCCTTTATTTTTTCTTTTTCAATCTGAAACGAGTCTAATAATGGAAACCCCATAACTTTTGAACCGTGTGGAACTACGACGCCCATAGCACCATTTCGGAAAGCCCCAGAAACCATCTAGGTCGGTGATAGGTCGGCGCGATTTTTCGGTCCAAATTCAGCCGCTTTGACCTCAAACGGGCACCAAGTTTATGTCCAAAAAATATGATACGGTCTTTTCGCTTGGTTTTTTAACTTTTTGCTGTGTTCTACGCCATCCACGGTCACTTTCCGCTAGAGAAAAATACCAACCAATCATGTGGGTCCCACCAGCCACTCAAATTTCAACAAAGGATATATGGAATCGCGAGTCATGTACTAACGGGTGCGATCATACCAGCACTAATGCACGGATCCCATCAGAACTCCGCAGTTAAGCTGCTTGCGAGTAGTACTAGGATGGGTGACCTCCCGAAGTCCCTCGTTGCACCCCTTTTATTTTTTCTTTTCAATCTGAAACGAGCCTAATGGAAACCCCATAACTTTTGAACCGTGGAACTACGACGCCCATAGCACCATTTCGAAAGCCCCAGAAACCATCTAGGTCGGTGATAGGTCGGCGCGATTTTCGGTCCAAATTCAGCCGCCTTGACCTCTCAAACGGCACCCAAGTTTGCGTCCAAAAAATATGCGATACGGTCTTTCGGTTTTTTAACTTTTGCTGTGTTCTACGCCATCCACGAGAAAAATACCAACCAATCATGTGGGTCCCACGCCCAGCCACTCGAAATTTCCAACAAAAGGATATATGGAATCGCGAGTCATGTACTAACGGGTGCGATCATACCAGCACTAATGCACCGGATCCCATCCGCAGTTAAGCTGCTTGGGCGAGTAGTACTAGGATGGGTGACCTCCCGAAGTCCTCGTTGCACCCTTTATTTTTTTCTTTTCAATCAAACGAGTCTAATAATGGAAACCCCATAACTTTTGAACCGTGTGGAACTACGACGCCCATAGCACCATTTCGAAAGCCCCAGAAACCATCTAGGTCGGTGATAGGTGCGCGATTTTTCGGTCCAAATTCAGCCGTTTGACCTCAAACGGCACCAAGTTTGCGTCCAAAAATATGATACGGTCTTTTCGCTTGGTTTTTTTTTTTAACTTTTGCTGTGTTCTACGCCATCCAATTTCCCTAGAGAAAAATACCAACCAATCATGTCCCCGCCCAGCCACTCAAATTTCCGAACAAAAGGATATATGGAATCGCGAGTCATGTACTAACGGGTGCGATCATACCAGCACTAATGCACCGGATCCCATCAGAACTCCGCAGTTAAGCCGCTTGGGCGAGAGTAGTATTAGGATGGGTGACCTCCGAAGTCCTCGTGGTTGCACCCCTTTTATTTTTTCTTTTCAATCTGAACGAAGTCTAATAATGGAAACCCCATAACTTTTGAACCGTGGAACTACACCCATAGCACCATTTCGAAAGCCCCAGAAACCATCTAGGTCGGTGATAGTCGGCGCGATTTTTCGGTCCAAATTCAGCCGCCTTGACCTCAAACGGGCACCAAGTTTATGCCCAAAAATATGATTCGCTTTGGTTTTTTTTAACTTTTGCTGTGTTCTACGCCATCCACGAGTCACTTTCCGCTAGAGAAAAATACCAACCAATCATGGGTCGCCCAGCCACCTGAAATTTCCAACAAAAGGATATATGGAATCGCGAGTCATGTACTAACGGGTGCGATCATACCAGCACTAATGCACCGGATCCCATCAGAACTCCGCAGTTAAGCTGCTTGGGCGAGTAGTACTAGGATGGGTGACCTCCCGAAGTCCTCGTGTTGCACCCCTTTTATTTTTTCTTTTCAATCAAACGAAGTCTAATAATGGAAACCCCATAACTTTTGAACCGCGGTGGAACTACGACGCCCATAGCACCATTTCGAAAGCCCCAGAAACCATCTAGGTCGGTGATAGGTCGGCGCGATTTTTCGGTCCAAATTCAGCCGACCCTCAAACGGCACCAAGTTTGCGTCCAAAAATATACCGGTCTTTTCGCTTTGGTTTTTTTTTAACTTTTGCTGTGTTCTACGCCATCCACGAAGTCACTTCCTAGAGAAAAATACCAACCAATCATGTGGGTCCCACGCCCAGCCACTCAAATTTCCAACAAAAGGATATATGGAATCGCGAGTCATGTACTAACGGGTGCGATCATACCAGCACTAATGCACCGGATCCCATCAGAACTCCGCAGTTAAGCTGCTTGGGCGAGTAGACTATGGGTGACCTCCTGAAGTCCTCGTCGTTGCACCCTTTTTATTTTTTCTTTTCAATCTGAAACGAAGCCTAATAATGGAAACCCCATAACTTTTGAACTGGAACTACGACGCCCATAGCACCATTTCGAAAGCCCCAGAAACCATCTAGGTCGGTGATAGGTCGGCGATTTTTCGGTCCAAATTCAGCCGCTTTGACCTCAAACGGGCACCAAGTTTGCGTCCGAAAAATATGCGACACGGTCTTTTCGCTGGTTTTTTTTTTTTAACTTTTGCTGTGTTCTACGCCATCCACGAAGTCACTTTCCGCTAGAGAAAAATACCAACCAATCATGTGGGTCCCACGCCCAGCCACTCAAATTTCCGAACAAAAGGATATATGGAATCGCGAGTCATGTACTAACGGGTGCGATCATACCAGCACTAATGCACCGGATCCCATCAGAACTCCGCAGTTGCTGCTTTGGGCAGAGTAGTACTAGGATGGGTGACCTCCCGAAGTCCTCGTGGTTGCACCCCTTTTATTTTTCTTTTCAATCTGAAACGAAGTCTAATAATGGAAACCCCATAACTTTTGAACTCGGTGGAACTACGACCATAGCACCATTTCGAAAGCCCCAGAAACCATCTAGGTCGGTGATAGGGCGCCGATTTTTCGGTCCAAATTCAGCCGCCTTGACCTCAAACGGCACCAAGTTTGCGTCCGAAAAAATATGATACGTCTTTTCGCTTGGTTTTTTTTTTTAACTTTTGCTGTGTTCTACGCCATCCACGAAGTCACTTTCCGCTAGAGAAAAATACCAACCAATCATGTGGGTCCCACGCCCAGCCACTCGAAATTTCCAACAAAAGGATATATGGAATCGCGAGTCATGTACTAACGGTGCGATCATACCAGCACTAATGCACCGGATCCCATCAGAACTCCGCAGTTGCTGCTTGGGCGAGTAGTACTAGGATGGGTGACCTCCGGAAGTCCTCGTGTTGCACCCCTTTTATTTTTCAATCTGAAACGAAGTCTAATAATGGAAACCCCATAACTTTTGAACTGCGGTGGAACTACGACGCCCATAGCACCATTTCGAAAGCCCCAGAAACCATCTAGGTCGGTGATAGGTCGGCCATTTTTCGGTCCAAATTCAGCCGCTTGACCTCAAACGGGCACCAAGTTTGCGTCCGAAAAAATATGCGATACGGTCTTTTCGCTTTGGTTTTTTTAACTTTTGCTGTGTTCTACGCCATCCACGAATTCCGCTAGAGAAAAATACCAACCAATCATGTGGGTCCCACACCAGCCACCAAATTTCGAACAAAAGGATATATGGAATCGCGAGTCATGTACTAACGGGTGCGATCATACCAGCACTAATGCACCGGATCCCATCAGAACTCCGCAGTTGCGCGTTTGGGCGAGAGTAGTACTAGGATGGGTGACCTCCCGAAGTCCTCGTGTTGCACCCCTTTTATTTTTTTCTTTTCAATCAAACGAAGTCTAATAATGGAAACCCCATAACTTTTGAACTGCGGTGGAACTACGACGCCCATAGCACCATTTCGAAAGCCCCAGAAACCATCTAGGTCGGTGATAGGTCGGCGCGATTTTTCGGTCCAAATTCAGCCGTCTTTGACCTCAAACGGGCACCAAGTTTGCGTCCAAAAATATGCGACACGGTCTTTTCGCTTGGTTTTTTTTAACTTTTGCTGTGTTCTACGCCATCCACGAAGTCACTTTCCGCTAGAGAAAAATACCAACCAATCATGTGGGTCCCACGCCCAGCCACTGAAATTCCAACAAAAGGATATATGGAATCGCGAGTCATGTACTAACGGGTGCGATCATACCAGCACTAATGCACCGGATCCCATCAGAACTCCGCAGTTAAGCGGCTTGGGCGAGAGTAGTACTAGGATGGGTGACTCCCGAAGTCCTCGTGTTGCACCCCTTTTATTTTTTCTTTTCAATCTAAACGAAGTCTAATAATGGAAACCCCATAACTTTTGAACCGTGGAACTACGACGCCCATAGCACCATTTCGAAAGCCCCAGAAACCATCTAGGTCGGTGATAGGTCGGCGCGATTTTTCGGTCCAAATTCAGCCGTTTTGACCTCAAACGGCACCAAGTTTGCGTCCAAAAAAATATGCGATAACGGTCTTTTCGCTTTGGTTTTTTTTTTAACTTTTTGCTGTGTTCTACGCCATCCACGAAGTCACTTTCCGCTAGAGAAAAATACCAACCAATCATGTGGGTCCCACGCCCAGCCACTCAAATTTCCGAACAAAAGGATATATGGAATCGCGAGTCATGTACTAACGGGTGCGATCATACCAGCACTAATGCACGGATCCCATCAGAACTCCGCAAGTTGCGGCTTAGCGAGTAGTACTAGGATGGGTGACCTCCGGAAGTCCTCGTGGTTGCACCCCTTTTTTTTTTTCAATCTGAAACGAAGTCTAATAATGGAAACCCCATAACTTTTGAACTGCAGGAACTACGACGCCCATAGCACCATTTCGAAAGCCCCAGAAACCATCTAGGTCGGTGATAGGTCGGCGCCGATTCGGGTCCAAATTCAGCCGCCTTGACCTCAAACGGCACCAAGTTTGCGCCCAAAAATATGCGATACGGTCTTTTCGCTTTGGTTTTTTAACTTTTGCTGTGTTCTACGCCATCCACGAAGTCACTTTCCGCTAGAGAAAAATACCAACCAATCATGTGGGTCCCACCAGCCACTGAAATTTCCGAACAAAAGGATATATGGAATCATGTCATGTACTAACGGGTGCGATCATACCAGCACTAATGCACCGGATCCCATCAGAACTCCGCAGTTAAGCGCTTGGGCGAGTAGTACTAGGATGGGTGACCTCCGGAAGTCCTCGTGGTTGCACCCCTTTTATTTTTTCTTTTCAATCTGAAACGAAGTCTAATAATGGAAACCCCATAACTTTTGAACCGTGTGGAACTACGACGCCCATAGCACCATTTCGAAAGCCCCAGAAACCATCTAGGTCGGTGATAGGTCGGCGCGATTTTTCGGTCCAAATTCAGCCGCCTTGACCTCAAACGGCACCAAGTTTGCGTCCAAAAAAATATACACGGTCTTTTCGCTTTTTTTTTTTAACTTTTGCTGTGTTCTACGCCATCCACGAAGTCACTTTCCGCTAGAGAAAAATACCAATCATGTGGGTCCCACGCCCAGCCACCTGAAATTTCCAACAAAAGGATATATGGAATCGCGAGTCATGTACTAACGGGTGCGATCATACCAGCACTAATGCACCGGATCCCATCAGAACTCCGCAGTTGCTGCGTTTGGGCGAGTAGTACTAGGATGGGTGACCTCCCGAAGTCCTCGTTGCACCCCTTTTATTTTTCTTTTCAATCTGAAACGAAGTCTAATAATGGAAACCCCATAACTTTTGAACCCGTGGAACTACGACGCCCATAGCACCATTTCGAAAGCCCCAGAAACCATCTAGGTCGGTGATAGGTCGGCGCGATTTTTCGGTCCAAATTCAGCCGCCTTGACCTCAAACGGCACCAGTTTGCGTCCGAAAAATATGCGATACGGTCTTTTCGCTTGGTTTTTTAACTTTTGCTGTGTTCTACGCCATCCACAGTCACTTTCCGCTAGAGAAAAATACCAACCAATCATGTGGGTCCCACGCCCAGCCACTCGAAATTAACAAAAGGATATATGGAATCGCGAGTCATGTACTAACGGTGCGATCATACCAGCACTAATGCACCGGATCCCATCAGAACTCCGCAGTTAAGCCGCTTGGGCGAGAGTAGTACTAGGATGGGTGACCTCCCGAAGTCCTCGTGGTTGCACCCCTTTTATTTTTTTCTTTTCAATCAAACGAAAGTCTAATAATGGAAACCCCATAACTTTTGAACCGTGGTGGAACTAACGCCCATAGCACCATTTTCGAAAGCCCCAGAAACCATCTAGGTCGGTGATAGGTCGGCGATTTTTCGGTCCAAATTCAGCCGCCTTTGACCTCAAACGGCACCAAGTTTGCGTCCAAAAAAATATGCGATACGGTCTTTCGCTTTTTTTTTTTAACTTTTGCTGTGTTCTACGCCATCCACGAAGTCACTTTCCGCTAGAGAAAAATACCAACCAATCATGTGGGTCCCACGCCCAGCCACTCGAAATTAACAAAAGGATATATGGAATCGCGAGTCATGTACTAACGGTGCGATCATACCAGCACTAATGCACCGGATCCCATCAGAACTCCGCAGTTAAGCGCGTTTGGGCGAGTAGTACTAGGATGGGTGACCTCCGAAGTCCTCGCGGTTGCACCCCTTTTATTTTTCTTTTCAATCTGAAACGAGTCTAATAATGGAAACCCCATAACTTTTGAACTGCGGTGGAACTACGACGCCCATAGCACCATTTCGAAAGCCCCAGAAACCATCTAGGTCGGTGATAGGTCGGCGCGATTTTTCGGTCCAAATTCAGCCGCCTTGACTCTCAAACGGCACCCAAGTTTGCGTCCAAAAAATATGCGATAACGGTCTTTTCGCTTTTTTTTTTTTAACTTTTGCTGTGTTCTACGCCATCCACGAAGTCACTTTCCGCTAGAGAAAAAACCAACCAATCATGTGGGTCCCACGCCCAGCCACTCGAAATTTCCGAACAAAAGGATATATGGAAGTCATGTACTAACGGTGCGATCATACCAGCACTAATGCACCGGATCCCATCAGAACTCCGCAGTTGCTGCTGGGCGAGAGTAAACTAGGATGGGTGACCTGAAGTCCCCTTTTTATTTTTTCTTTTCAATCTGAAACGAAGTCTAATAATGGAAACCCCATAACTTTTGAACTGCGTGGAACTACGACGCCCATAGCACCATTTCGAAAGCCCCAGAAACCATCTAGGTCGGTGATAGGGCGCGATTTTTCGGTCCAAATTCAGCCGCCTTGACCTCAAACGGCACCAAGTTTGCGTCCAAAAATATGCGATACGGCTTTTCGCTTGGTTTTTTTTAACTTTTGCTGTGTTCTACGCCATCCACGAAGTCACTTTCCGCTAGAGAAAAATACCAACCAATCATGTGGGTCCCACGCCCAGCCACTGAAATTTCCGAACAAAAGGATATATGGAATCGCGAGTCATGTACTAACGGGTGCGATCATACCAGCACTAATGCACCGGATCCCATCAGAACTCCGCAGTTAAGCGCTTGCTGGCGAGAGTAGTACTAGGATGGGTGACCTCCGGAAGTCCTCGTGGTTGCACCCCTTTTATTTTTTCTTTTCAATCTGAAACGAAGTCTAATAATGGAAACCCCATAACTTTTGAACCGGTGGAACTACGACGCCCATAGCACCATTTCGAAAGCCCCAGAAACCATCTAGGTCGGTGATAGGTCGGCTGATTTTTCGGTCCAAATTCAGCCGCCTTGACCTCAAACGGCACCAAGTTTGCGTCCAAAAAAATATGCGATACGGTCTTTTCGCTTGGTTTTTTTTTTTAACTTTTGCTGTGTTCTACGCCATCCACAGTCACTTTCCGCTAGAGAAAATACCAACCAATCATGTGGGTCCCACGCCCCACCAAATTTAACAAAAGGATATATGGAATCGCGAGTCATGTACTAACGGGTGCGATCATACCAGCACTAATGCACCGGATCCCATCTCCGCAGTTGCTGCTTGGGCGAGTAGTATTAGGATGGGTGACCTCCCGAAGTCCCTGTTGCACCCCTTTTTATTTTTCTTTTCAATCTAAACGAAGCTAATAATGGAAACCCCATAACTTTTGAACTGCGGTGGAACTACGACGCCCATAGCACCATTTCGAAAGCCCCAGAAACCATCTAGGTCGGTGATAGGTCGGCGCCGATTTTTCGGTCCAAATTCAGCCGCCTTGACCTCAAACGGCACCAAGTTTGCGTCCAAAAAATATGCGATACGGTCTTTTCGCTTTGGTTTTTTTAACTTTTGCTGTGTTCTACGCCATCCACGAGTCACTTTCCGCTAGAGAAAAAATACCAATCATGTGGGTCCCACGCCCAGCCACTAAATCCAACAAAAGGATATATGGAATCGCGAGTCATGTACTAACGGGTGATCATACCAGCACTAATGCACCGGATCCCATCAGAACTCCGCAGTTAAGCGCGTTTGGGCAGAGTAGTACTAGGATGGGTGACCTCCGGAAGTCCTCGTGGTTGCACCCCTTTTATTTTTCTTTTCAACTCAAACGAAGTCTAATAATGGAAACCCCATAACTTTTGAACCGTGTGGAACTACGACGCCCATAGCACCATTTCGGAAAGCCCCAGAAACCATCTAGGTCGGTGATAGGTCGGCGCGATTTTTCGGTCCAAATTCAGCCGCCTTGACCTCAAACGGCACCAAGTTTGGCGTCAAAAAATATGCGATACGGTCTTTTCGCTTTGGTTTTTTAACTTTTGCTGTGTTCTACGCCATCCACGAAGTCACTTTCCGTTAGAGAAAAAATACCAACCAATCATGTGGGTCCCACGCCGCCACCAAATTTCCGAACAAAAGGATATATGGAATCGCGAGTCATGTACTAACGGGTGCGATCATACCAGCACTAATGCACCGGATCCCATCAGAACTCCGCAGTTAAGCGTGCTTGGGAGAGTAGTACTAGGATGGGTGACCTCCCGAAGTCCTCGTGTTGCACCCCTTTTATTTTTTCTTTTCAATCTGAAACGAACTAATAATGGAAACCCCATAACTTTTGAACCGTGGAACTACGACGCCCATAGCACCATTTCGGAAAGCCCCAGAAACCATCTAGGTCGGTGATAGGTCGGCGCGATTTTTCGGGTCCAAATTCAGCCGCCTTTGACTCTCAAACGGGCACCAAGTTTGCGTCCGAAAAATATGCGATACGGTCTTTTCGCTTTGGTTTTTTTTAACTTTTGCTGTGTTCTACGCCATCCACGAAGTCACTTCCGCTAGAGAAAAATACCAACCAATCATGGGTCCCACGCCCAGCCACTGAAATTTCCCAACAAAAGGATATATGGAATCGCGAGTCATGTACTAACGGGTGCGATCATACCAGCACTAATGCACCGGATCCCATCAGAACTCCGCAGTTAAGCTGCGTGTTTGGGCGAGTAACTAGGATGGGTGACCTCCCGAAGTCCTCGTGTTGCACCCCTTTTATTTTTCTTTTCAACTCAAACGAAGTCTAATAATGGAAACCCCATAACTTTTGAACCGTGTGGAACTAACGCCCATAGCACCATTTCGAAAGCCCCAGAAACCATCTAGGTCGGTGATAGGTCGCGCGATTTTTCGGTCCAAATTCAGCCGCCTTGACCTCAAACGGCACCAAGTTTGCGTCCAAAAATATATGATAACGGTCTTTTCGCTTTGGTTTTTTTTAACTTTTGCTGTGTTCTACGCCATCCACGAAGTCACTTTCCGCTAGAGAAAAATACCAACCAATCATGTGGGTCCCACGCCCAGCCACTCAAATTCCAACAAAAGGATATATGGAATCGCGAGTCATGTACTAACGGGTGCGATCATACCAGCACTAATGCACCGGATCCCATCAGAACTCCGCAGTTAAGCGTTTGGGCGAGAGTAGTACTAGGATGGGTGACCTCCGAAGTCCTCGCGGTTGCACCCCTCTTTTATTTTTCTTTTCAATCTGAAACGAAGTCTAATAATGGAAACCCCATAACTTTTGAACCGGTGGAACTACGACGCCCATAGCACCATTTCGAAAGCCCCAGAAACCATCTAGGTCGGTGATAGGTCGGCGCCGATTTTTCGGTCCAAATTCAGCCGCCTTGACCTCAAACGGCACCAAGTTTGCGTCCAAAAAAATATATACGGTCTTTCGCTTTGTTTTTTTTTTAACTTTTGCTGTGTTCTACGCCATCCACGAGTCACTTTCCGCTAGAGAAAAATACCAACCAATCATGTGGGTCCCACCAGCCACTAAATTTCCAACAAAAGGATATATGGAATCGCGAGTCATGTACTAACGGGTGCGATCATACCAGCACTAATGCACCGGATCCCATCAGAACTCCGCAGTTAAGCGTTTGGGCGAGTAGTACTAGGATGGGTGACCTCCGGAAGTCCTCGTTGCACCCTTTTTATTTTTCTTTTCAATCTGAACGAAGTCTAATAATGGAAACCCCATAACTTTTGAACTCGGTGGAACTACGACGCCCATAGCACCATTTCGAAAGCCCCAGAAACCATCTAGGTCGGTGATAGGTCGCGCCGATTTTTCGGTCCAAATTCAGCCGTCTTGACTCCTCAAACGGGCACCCAAGTTTATGTCCGAAAAAATATGCGATACGGTCTTTTCGCTTTGTTTTTTTTTTTTTAACTTTTGCTGTGTTCTACGCCATCCACGAAGTCACTTTCCGCGAAAAATACCAACCAATCATGTGGGTCCCACGCCCAGCCACTGAAATTCCGAACAAAAGGATATATGGAATCGCGAGTCATGTACTAACGGGTGCGATCATACCAGCACTAATGCACCGGATCCCATCAGAACTCCGAGTTAAGCGCGTTTGGGCGAGAGTAGTACTAGGATGGGTGACCTCCTGTCCTCGGTTGCACCCCTTTTATTTTTTCTTTTCAATCTGAAACGAAGTCTAATAATGGAAACCCCATAACTTTTGAACTGGTGGAACTACGACGCCCATAGCACCATTTCGAAAGCCCCAGAAACCATCTAGGTCGGTGATAGGTCGGCGCTGATTTTTCGGTCCAAATTCAGCCGCCTTGACCCTCAAACGGCACCCAAGTTTGCGCAAAAAATATGATACGGTCTTTTCGCTTGGTTTTTTTAACTTTTTGCTGTGTTCTACGTCATCCACGATTCACTTTCCGTTAGAGAAAAATACCAACCAATCATGTGGGTCCCACGCCCAGCCACCGAAATTCCAACAAAAGGATATATGGAATCGCGAGTCATGTACTAACGGGTGCGATCATACCAGCACTAATGCACCGGATCCCATCAGAACTCCGCAGCCGCCGTGTTTGGGCGAGAGTACGATGGGTGACCTCCCGGGAAGTCCTCGTGTTGCACCCCTTTTTATTTTTTCTTTTTCAATCTGAAACGAGTCTAATAATGGAAACCCCATAACTTTTGAACCGTGTGGAACTACGACGCCCATAGCACCATTTCGGAAAGCCCCAGAAACCATCTAGGTCGGTGATAGGTCGGCGCGATTTTTCGGGTCCAAATTCAGCCGTCTTGACCCTCAAACAGGCACCCGAAGTTTGCGGCCCGAAAAAAATATGCGATACGGTCTTTTCGCTTGGTTTTTTTTTTTTAACTTTTTGCTGTGTTCTACGTCATCCACGAGTCACTTTCCGTTAGAGAAAAATACCAACCAATCATGTGGGTCCCACGCCCAGCCACCGAAATTCGAACAAAAGGAT
>JAEACV010000792.1:0-54182 GCA_016432835.1 Brassica nigra
CGCTTCAGATTGAAAAGAAAAAATAAAAGGTGCAACATCAGACTTCCCGGAGGTCACCATCCTAGTACTACCTCGCCTAAGCACGCTTTAACTGGCGAGTTCTGATGGGATCCGTGCATTAGTGCTGGTATGATCGCATCTGCTAGTACATGACTCAGCGATTCCATATATCCTTTTGTTCGAAATTTCGAGTATGGGCGGGACCCACATGATTGGTTGGTATTTTCTAACGGAAAGTGACTCGTGGATGACGAGAACACACAAAAAGTTAAAACAGTTTAAAAAGATCAGATCGCGATATTTTTCGGGCCGCGAACTTCGCCCGCTTGAGGGTCAAGACGGCTGAATTTGACCAAAATCGCGAGCAAATTTAATTATCACCGACCAGATGGTTTCCGGCTTCAAATGGTGCTATGGGCCAGAAGTTCCACACGGTTCAAAAAGTTATGGGTTTTATTAGACTCGCTTTATTGAAAAGAAAAATAAAAAAGGTGCAACACGAGGATTCCCGAGGTCACCCATCCTAGTACTACTCGCCAAGCACGCTTTAACTCGGAGTTCTGATGGGATCCGCATTAGTGCTGGTATGATCGCACTGCTAGTACATGACTCGCGATTCCATATATCCTTTGTTCGAAATTTCGAAAGCTGGGCATGGACCCACATGATTGGTTGGTATTTTCTCTAACGGAAAGTGACTCGTGGATGACGAGAACACAGCAAAAGTTAAAAACCAAGCTTAAAGATCAGATCGCATTTTTTCGGCCGCGAACTCTGGTGCCCGCTGAGGGTCAAGACGGCTGAATTTGATCAAAAATCGCTACGACCTATCACCGCCTAGATGGTTTCGGGCTTTCAAATGGTGCTATGGGCGTCGTAGTTCCACACGGTTCAAAAGTTATGGGTTTCCATTATTAGATCGCTTCGATTGAAAGAAAAAATAAAAGGTGCAACACGAGGATTCCTGAGGTCACCCATCCTAGTACTACTCTACCAAGCACGCTTTAATCCGGGAGTTCTCAGGATCCGGTGCATTAGTGCTGGTATGATCGCACCTGCTAGTACATGACTTGATTCCATATATCCTTTTGTTCGGAAATTTCGAAAGTGGCTGCTGGACCCATTATGATTATTGGTATTTTTCTCTAACGGAAAGTGACTCGGATGACGTAACACAGCAAAAGTTAAAAACTCGCTTAAAAAGATCAGATCGCATATATTTTTTCGGCCGCAAACTTCGCGCCCGCTTGAGGGTCAAGACGGCTGAATTTGACCTAAAAATCATACCACCTATCACCGACCTAGATGGTTTCTGGCTTTCCGAAATGGTGCTATGGGCGTCGTAGTTCCACACGGTTCAAAAGTTATGGGTTTCCATTATTAGACTTCGCTTCAGATTGAAAAGAAAAATAAAAAGGTGCAACACGAGACTTCCCGGAGGTCACCCATCCTAGTACTACTCTTCAAGCACGCTTTAATCAGCGGAGTTCTGATGGGATCCGTGCATTAGTGCTGGTATGATCGCATCTGCTAGTACATGACTCGCGATTCCATATATCCTTTGTTCGAAATTTCGAAAGGCTGGGCGGGACCCACATGATTGTTGGTATTTTTCTAACGGAAAGTGACTCGTGGATGACGAGAACACAGCAAAAGTTTAAAAAAACTAAGCTTAAAAGATCAGATCGCGATATTTTTCGGCCGCGAACTTCGGGTGCCCGCTTGAGGGTCAAGACGGCTGAATTTGGACCGAAAATCGCTACCGACCTATCACCGACCTAGATGGTTTCTGGGCTTTCCGAAATGGTGCTATGGGCGTCGAAGTTCCACACGGTTCAAAAGTTATGGGGTTTCCATTATTAGACTCGCTTCGATTGAAAAGAAAAAATAAAAGGTGCAACACGAGGACTTCCGGAGGTCACCCATCCTAGTACTACTCGCCCAAGCACGCTTAACTGCGGAGTTCTGATGGGATCCGTGCATTAGTGCTGGTATGATCGCACCCGCTAGTACATGACTCGCGATTCCATATATCCTTTGTTCGAAATTTCGAAAGGGCTGGGCGGGACCCACATGATTGGTTGGTATTTTTCTAACGGAAAGTGACTCGTGGATGACGAGAACACAGCAAAAGTTAAAAAACCAAGCTTAAAAGACCGATCGCATATTTTTTCGGCCGCGAACTTGGTGCCCGCTTGAGGGTCAAGACGGCTGAATTTGACCGAAAATCGCTACCACCTATCACCGACCTAGATGGTTTCTGGGGCTTTCCGAAATGGTGCTATGGGCGTCGTGAAGTTCCACACGGTTCAAAAGTTATGGGGTTTATTATTAGACTCGCTTCGCATTGAAAAAGAAAAATAAAAAGGTGCAACACGAGGACTTCCCGAGGTCACCCATCCTAGTACTACTCGCCCGCAACACTTTAACTGCGGAGTTCTGATGGGATCCGTGCATTAGTGCTGGTATGATCGCACCTGCTAGTACATGACTCGCGATTCCATATATCCTTTTGTTCGAAATTTCGAGTGGCTGGGCGTGGGACCCACATGATTGGTTGGTATTTTTCTAACGGAAAGTGACTCGTGGATGACGAGAACACAGCAAAAGTTTAAAACCAAGCTTAAAAGATCAGATCGCGATATTTTTCGGGCCGCGAAACTCGCGCCCGCTTGAGGGTCAAGACGGCTGAATTTGGACCAAAATCGCGCTCTACCTATCACCGACCAGATGGTTTTCTGGGCTTTCCGAAATGGTGCTATGGGCGTCGAGTTCCACACGGTTCAAAAGTATGCGGGTTTCCATTATTAGACTCGCTTCGATTGAAAGAAAAAATAAAAAGGGCAACACGAGGACTTCCGGAGGTCACCCATCCTAGTACTACCAAGCAAGCACGCTTAACTGCGGAGTTCTGATGGGATCCGGTGCATTAGTGCTGGTATGATCGCACCTGCTAGTACATGACTCGCGATTCCATATATCCTTTGTTCGAAATTTCGAGTGGCTGGCCGGGACCCACATGATTGGTTGGTATTTTTCTAACGGAAAGTGACTCGTGGATGACGAGAACACAGCAAAAGTTAAAACCGCTTAAAAGACCGATCGCGATATTTTTCGGCCGCGAACTTCGTGCCCGTTTGAGGGTCAAGACGGCTGAATTTGACCCGAAAATCGCACGACCTATCACCGACCTAGATGGTTTCTGGGCTTTCCGAAATGGTGCTATGGGCGTCGAAGTTCCACACGGTTCAAAAGTTATGGGGTTTCCATTATTAGACTCGCTTCAGATTGAAAAGAAAAATAAAAAGGGTGCAACACGGGACTTCCCGAGGTCACCCATCCTAGTACTCGCCCAAGCACGCTTTAACTCGGAGTTCTGATGGGATCCGTGCATTAGTGCTGGTATGATCGCACTGCTAGTACATGACTCGCGATTCCATATATCCTTTGTTCGAAATTTCGAGTGGCTGGGCGTGGGACCCACATGATTGGTTGGTATTTTTCTAACGGAAAGTGATCGTGGATGACGAGAACACAGCAAAAGTTAAAAAACCAAGCTTAAAAGACCGTCGACGATATTTTTTCGGCCGCGAACTTGGTGCCCGCTTTGAGGGTCAAGACGGCTGAATTTGGACCTGAAATCGCTACCGACCTATCACCAACCTAGATGGTTTCTGGGGCTTTCCGAAATGGTGCTATGGGCCAGAGTTCCACACGGTTCAAAAGTTATGGGGTTTCCATTATTAGACTCGCTTCATTGAAAAGAAAAATAAAAAGGGTGCAACACGAGGATCTCCCGAGGTCACCCATCCTAGTACTACTCGCCCAAGCACGCTTAACTCGCGGAGTTCTGATGGGATCCGTGCATTAGTGCTGGTATGATCGCACCTGTAGTACATGACTCGCGATTCCATATATCCTTTGTTCGAAATTTCGAGATGGGCGCGGGGACCCACATGATTGGTTGGTATTTTCTCTAACGGAAAGTGACTCGTGGATGACGTGAGAACACAGCAAAAGTTAAAAAACCGCTTAAAAGACTCAGATCGCGATATTTTTTTCGGCCGCGAACTTCGTGCCCGCTTTGAGGGTCAAGACGGCTGAATTTGACCGAAAATCGCTACCACCTATCACCGACCTAGATGGTTTCTGGGCTTCCAAATGGTGCTATGGGCGTCGAGTTCCACACGGTTCAAAAGTTATGGGTTTCCATTATAGACTCGCTTGCATTGAAAAGAAAATAAAAAGGTGCAACACGAGGACTTCCCCGAGGTCACCCATCCTAGTACTACTCTCGCCAAGCACGCTTAATCATGGAGTTCTGATGGGATCCGCATTAGTGCTGGTATGATCGCACCCGCTAGTACATGACTCGCGATTCCATATATCCTTTTGTTCGAAATTTCGAGTGGCTGCGGGGACCCACATGATTGGTTGGTATTTTTCTAACGGAAAGTGACCGTGGATGACGAGAACACAGCAAAAGTTTTAAAACCAGTTTAAAAGATCAGATCGCGATATTTTTTTCGGCCGCGAACTTCGGGTGCCCGCTTGAGGGTCAAGACGGCTGAATTTGGACCCGAAAATCGCTACCGACCTATCACCGAACCTAGATGGTTTCTGGTTCCAAATGGGTGCTATAGGTCAGAGTTCCACACGGTTCAAAAGTTATGGGGTTTCCATTATTAGACTCGCTTTGATTGAAAAAGAAAAATAAAAGGTGCAACACGAGGATCTCCGAGGTCACCCATCCTAGTACTACTCGCTTCAAGCACGCTTTAACTGCGGAGTTCTGATGGGATCCGTGCATTAGTGCTGGTATGATCGCACCCGCTAGTACATGACTCGCGATTCCATATATCCTTTTGTTCGAAATTTCGAAAGTGGCTGGGCTGGGACACATGATTGGTTGGTATTTTTCTAACGGAAAGTGACTCGCGGGATGACGAGAACACAGCAAAAGTTAAAACCAAGCCAAAAAGACCGTGATCGCATATTTTTTCGCCGAACTGTGCCCGCTTTGAGGGTCAAGACGGCTGAATTTGACCGAAAATCGCTACCGACCTATCACCGACCTAGATGGTTTCTGGGGCTTTCCGAAATGGTGCTATGGGCGTGAGTTCCACACGGTTCAAAAGTTATGGGTTTCCATTATTAGACTCGCTTCAGATTGAAAAGAAAAAATAAAAGGTGCAACACGAGGACTTCCCGAGGTCACCCATCCTAGTACTACTCTCGCCAAGCACGCTTTAACAGCGGAGTTCTGATGGGATCCGTGCATTAGTGCTGGTATGATCGCACCCGCTAGTACATGACTCGCGATTCCATATATCCTTTGTTCGAAATTTCGAAAGTGGCTGGGCGGGACCCACATGATTGGTTGGTATTTTCTCTAACGGAAAGTGACTCGTGGATGACGTGAGAACACAGCAAAAGTTTAAAAACCAAGCGAAAAGACCGATCAAGATATTTTTCGGGCCGCGAACTTCGGTGCCCGCTTGAGGGTCAAGACGGCTGAATTTGGACCGAAAATCGCTAATCATCACCTAGATGGTTTCTGGGCTTTCCGAAATGGTGCTATGGGCGTCGAGTTCCACACGGTTCAAAAGTTATGGGTTTCCATTATTAGACTCGCTTCAGATTGAAAAAGAAAAATAAAAGGTGCAACACGAGGACTTCCCGAGGTCACCCATCCTAGTACTACTTCAAGCACGCTTTAACTGCGGAGTTCTGATGGGATCCGTGCATTAGTGCTGGTATGATCGCACCCGCTAGTACATGACTCGCGATTCCATATATCCTTTTGTTCGAAATTTCGAGTGGCTGGGCGTGGACCCACATGATTGGTTGGTATTTTCTCTAACGGAAAGTGACTCGTGGATGACGAGAACACAGCAAAAGTTAAAAAAAACCAAGCTAAAAGATCAGATCGCGATATTTTTCGGCCGCGAAACTTCGTGCCCGCTTGAGGGTCAAGACGGCTGAATTTGGACTGAAAATCGCTACCGACCTATCACCGACCTAGATGGTTTCTGGCCTCAAATGGTGCTATGGGCCAGAGTTCCACACGGTTCAAAAGTTATGGGGTTTCCATTATTGACTGCTTCGATTGAAAAGAAAAATAAAAGGGGTGCAACACGAGGACTTCCCGAGGTCACCCATCCTAGTACTACTCTTCAAGCACGCTTTAACTGCGGAGTTCTGATGGGATCCGTGCATTAGTGCTGGTATGATCGCACCTGCTAGTATGACTCGCGATTCCATATATCCTTTTGTTCGAAATTTCGAGTGGCTGGGCTGGGACCACATGATTGGTTGGTATTTTTCTAACGGAAAGTGACTCGCGGATGACGTGAGAACACAGCAAAAGTTAAAAAAACCGTTAAAAGACCAGATCGATATTTTTCGCCGCAAACTTCGTGCCCGCTTGAGGGTCAAGACGGCTGAATTTGGACTCGAAAATCGCGCTGACCTATCACCGACCTAGATGGTTTCTGGGCTTTTCCGAAATGGTGCTATGGGCGTCAGAGTTCCACACGGTTCAAAAGTTATGGGTTTCCATTATTAGACTCGCTTCGCATTGAAAAGAAAATAAAAGGTGCAACACGAGGACTTCCCGAGGTCACCCATCCTAGTACTACTCGCCCAAGCACGCTTTAACTGCGGAGTTCTGATGGGATCCGTGCATTAGTGCTGGTATGATCGCACCTGCTAGTACATGACTCGCGATTCCATATATCCTTTTGTTCGAAATTTCGAGTGGCTGGGCGTGGGACCCACATGATTGGTTGGTATTTTTCTAACGGAAAGTGACTCGTGGATGACACAGCAAAAGTTAAAAAAGCCTTAAAAGACCGATCGATATTTTTTTCGGCCGCGAACTGGTGCCCGCTTGAGGGTCAAGACGGCTGAATTTGGACTCGAAAATCGCAACTACCTATCACCGACCTAGATGGTTTCTGGGCTTTCCGAAATGGTGCTATGGGCGCCGTAGTTCCACACGGTTCAAAAGTTATGGGGTTTCCATTATTAGACTCGCTTCATTGAAAAGAAAAATAAAAGGTGCAACACGAGGACTTCCGAGGTCACCCATCCTAGTACTACTCGCCCAAGCACGCTTTAACTGCGGAGTTCTGATGGGATCCGTGCATTAGTGCTGGTATGATCGCACCCGCTAGTACATGACTCGCGATTCCATATATCCTTTGTTCGAAATTTCGAGTGGCTGGGCGGGACCCACATGATTGGTTGGTATTTTTCTAACGGAAAGTGACTCGTGGATGACGTGAGAACACAGCAAAAGTTTAAAAAACCGTTAAAAGATCAGATCGCGATATTTTTTCGGGCCGCGAACTCGGTGCCCGCTTTGAGGGTCAAGACGGCTGAATTTGGACCGAAAAATCGCCGACCTATCACCGACCTAGATGGTTTCTGGGCTTTCCAAATGGTGCTATGGGCGTCGTAGTTCCACACGGTTCAAAAGTTATGGGGTTTCCATTAGACTCGCTTCGCATTGAAAAGAAAAATAAAAGGGTGCAACACGAGGACTTCCCGAGGTCACCCATCCTAGTATTACTCGCTTCAAGCACGCTTTAACTCGCGGAGTTCTGATGGGATCCGTGCATTAGTGCTGGTATGATCGCACCTGCTAGTACATGACTCGCGATTCCATATATCCTTTGTTCGAAATTTCGAAAGTGGCTCGTGGACCCACATGATTGGTTGGTATTTTTCTAACGGAAAGTGACTCGTGGATGACGAGAACACAGCAAAAGTTAAAAAACAAGCTTAAAAAGAAGATCGACGATATTTTTTTCGGGCCGCGAACTTCTGGGTGCCCGCTTGAGGGTCAAGACGGCTGAATTTGACCCGAAAATCGCTACCGCACCTATCACCAATCTAGATGGTTTCTGGGCTTTCCGAAATGGTGCTATGGGCGTCAGAGTTCCACACGGTTCAAAAGTTATGGGGTTTCCATTATTAGACTCGCTTCGCATTGAAAAGAAAAAATAAAAGGTGCAACACGAGGACTTCCCGAGGTCACCCATCCTAGTACTACTTCGCCCAAGCACGCTTTAACTGCGGAGTTCTGATGGGATCCGTGCATTAGTGCTGGTATGATCGCATCTGCTAGTACATGACTCGCGATTCCATATATCCTTTGTTCGAAATTTCGAGTGGCTGGGCGTGGACCCACATGATTGGTTGGTATTTTTCTAACGGAAAGTGACTCGGATGACGTGAGAACACAGCAAAAGTTAAAACCAAGCTTAAAAGATCAGATCGCGATATTTTTCGGGCCGCGAACTTCTCGCCCGCTTTGAGGGTCAAGACGGCTGAATTTGGACCGAAAATCGCTACCACCTATCACCGACTCTAGATGGTTTCTGGGCTTTCCGAAATGGTGCTATGGGCGTCGTGAGTTCCCACACGGTTCAAAAGTTATGGGGTTTCCATTATTAGACTCGCTTCAGATTGAAAAGAAAAATAAAAGGGTGCAACACGAGGACTTCCCGAGGTCACCCATCCTAGTACTACTCGCCCAAGCACGCTTTAACTGCGGAGTTCTGATGGGATCCGTGCATTAGTGCTGGTATGATCGCATCTGCTAGTACATGACTCGCGATTCCATATATCCTTTTGTTCGAAATTTCGAGTGGTCATGGACCCACATGATTGGTTGGTATTTTTCTAACGGAAAGTGACTCGCGGGATGACGAGAACACAGCAAAAGTTAAAAAACCAAGCGAAAAGATCAGATCGCGATATTTTTTCGGGCCGCAACTTCGTGCCCGCTTCGAGGGTCAAGACGGCTGAATTTGACCTGAAAATCGCACGACCTATCACCGACCTAGATGGTTTCGGGCTTCCGGTGCTATGGGCGCCGAAGTTCCACACGGTTCAAAAGTTATGGGGTTTTATTAGACTCGCTTTATTGAAAAGAAAAATAAAAAGGTGCAACACGAGGACTTCCCGAGGTCACCCATCCTAGTACTACTCTCGCCCAAGCACGCTTTAACTGCGGAGTTCTGATGGGATCCGTGCATTAGTGCTGGTATGATCGCACCGCTAGTACATGACTCGCGATTCCATATATCCTTTTGTTCGAAATTTCGAGTGGCTGGGCGGGACCCACATGATTGGTTGGTATTTCTTAACGGAAAGTGACTCGGATGACGTGAGAACACAGCAAAAGTTAAAAAAACCAAGTTTAAAAGACCAGATCGCGATATTTTTCGGCCGCGAACTTGGTGCCCGCTTGAGGGTCAAGACGCTGAATTTGGACTCGAAAATCGCTACGACCTATCACCGACCTAGATGGTTTCTGGGGCTCCAAATGGTGCTATGGGCCGAGTTCCACACGGTTCAAAAGTTATGGGTTTCCATTATTAGACTCGCTTCGATTGAAAAGAAAAATAAAAGGTGCAACACGAGGACTTCCGAGGTCACCCATCCTAGTACTACTCGCCCAAGCACGCTTTAACTGCGGAGTTCTGATGGGATCCGTGCATTAGTGCTGGTATGATCGCACCTGCTAGTACATGACTCGCGATTCCATATATCCTTTGTTCGAAATTTCGAGTGGCTGGGCGGGGACCCACATGATTGGTTGGTATTTTTCTAACGGAAAGTGACTCGGATGACGAGAACACAGCAAAAGTTTAAAACCAAGCAAAGACCAGATCGCGATATTTTTTCGGGCCGAAACTTGTGCCCGCTTGAGGGTCAAGACGGCTGAATTTGACCTCAAAATCGCAACGACCTATCACCGACCTAGATGGTTTCTGGGGCTTTCCGAAATGGTGCTATGGGCGTCAGAGTTCCACACGGTTCAAAAGTTATGGGGTTTCCTATTAGACTCGCTTCGTGATTGAAAAGAAAAATAAAAGGTGCAACACGAGGACTTCCCGGAGGTCACCCATCCTAGTACTACTCGCCAAGCACGCTTTAACTGCGGAGTTCTGATGGGATCCGTGCATTAGTGCTGGTATGATCGCACCCTAGTACATGACTCGCGATTCCATATATCCTTTGTTCGAAATTTCGAGTGGCTGGGCGGGACCCACATGATTGGTTGGTATTTTTCTAACGGAAAGTGACTCGTGGATGACGTAGACAACAAAAAGTTAAAAACCAAGCTTAAAAGATCAGATCGATATTTTTTCGGGTCGCGAACTTCGTGCCCGCTTGAGGGTCAAGACGGCTGAATTTGGACTCGAAAATCGCGCACCTATCACCGACCTAGATGGTTTCTGGGCTTTCCGAAATGGTGCTATGGGCGCCGAGTTCCACACGGTTCAAAAGTTATGGGTTTCCATTATTAGACTCGCTTTATTGAAAAGAAAAATAAAAAGGTGCAACACAGGACTTCCCGAGGTCACCCATCCTAGTACTACTCTCGCCAAGCACGCTTTAACTGCGGAGTTCTGATGGGATCCGTGCATTAGTGCTGGTATGATCGCACCTGCTAGTACATGACTCGCGATTCCATATATCCTTTGTTCGAAATTTCGAGTGGCTGGGCTGGGACCCACATGATTGGTTGGTATTTTTCTAACGGAAAGTGACTCGTGGATGACGAGAACACAGCAAAAGTTAAAACCAAAAGATCAGATCGCAGATTTTTTCGGCCGCGAACTTCGGGTGCCCGCTTGAGGGTCAAGACGGCTGAATTTGACCCGAAAATCGCTACCACCTATCACCGACCTAGATGGTTTCTGGGCTTCCGAAATGGTGCTATGGGCGTCGAAGTTCCACACGGTTCAAAAGTTATGGGGTTTCCATTATTAGACTCGCTTCAGATTGAAAAAGAAAATAAAAAGGTGCAACACGAGGACTTCCTGAGGTCACCCATCCTAGTACTACTCGCCAAGCACGCTTTAACTGCGGAGTTCTGATGGGATCCGTGCATTAGTGCTGGTATGATCGCACCTGCTAGTACATGACTCGCGATTCCATATATCCTTTGTTCGAAATTTCGAGTGGCTGGGCGGGACCCACATGATTGGTTGGTATTTTTTCTAACGGAAAGTGACTCGTGGATGACGAGAACACAGCAAAAGTTAAAAACCAAGCTTAAAAGATCAGATCGCGATATTTTTCGGGCCGCGAACTTCGGGTGCCCGCTTGAGGGTCAAGACGGCTGAATTTGGACTGAAAATCGCTACCGACCTATCACCGACCTAGATGGTTTCTGGGCTTTCCAAATGGTGCTATGGGCGTCAGAGTTCCACACGGTTCAAAAGTTATGGGTTTCCATTATTAGACTCGCTTCAGATTGAAAAGAAAATAAAAAAGGTGCAACACGAGGACTTCCCGGAGGTCACCCATCCTAGTACTACTCTCGCCCAAGCACGCTTTAATCGCGGAGTTCTGATGGGATCCGTGCATTAGTGCTGGTATGATCGCACCCGCTAGTACATGACTCGCGATTCCATATATCCTTTGTTCGAAATTTCGAGTGGCTGGGCGGGACCCACATGATTGGTTGGTATTTTTCTAACGGAAAGTGACTCGTGGATGACGAGAACACAGCAAAAGTTAAAACCAAGTTAAAAGACCAGATCGCATATTTTTTCGGCCGCGAAACTTCGGTGCCCGTTTGAGGGTCAAGACGGCTGAATTTGGACCAAAAATCGCTACCACCTATCACCGAATCTAGATGGTTTCGGGCTTTCCAAATGGTGCTATGGGCCGAGTTCCACACGGTTCAAAAGTTATGGGGTTTCCATTATTAGACTCGCTTCATTGAAAAAGAAAAATAAAAAGGGTGCAACACGAGGACTTCCGAGGTCACCCATCCTAGTACTACTACCAAGCACGCTTAACTCGCGGAGTTCTGATGGGATCCGTGCATTAGTGCTGGTATGATCGCACCTGCTAGTACATGACTCGCGATTCCATATATCCTTTGTTCGAAATTTCGAGTGGTGGGCTGGGACCCACATGATTGGTTGGTATTTTTCTAACGGAAAGTGACTCGTGGATGACGTGAGAACACAGCAAAAGTTAAAACCAAGCTTAAAAGACCAGATCGATATTTTTCGGGCCGCGAACTTCGTGCCCGCTTGAGGGTCAAGACGGCTGAATTTGGACCGAAAATCGCAACGACCTATCACCCACCTAGATGGTTTCTGGGCTTCCGAAATGGTGCTATGGGCGCCGTAGTTCCACACGGTTCAAAAGTTATGGGTTTTTTATTAGACTCGCTTTATTGAAAAAGAAAATAAAAGGTGCAACACGAGGACTTCCCGGAGGTCACCCATCCTAGTACTACTCGCCCAAGCACGCTTTAACTGCGGAGTTCTGATGGGATCCGTGCATTAGTGCTGGTATGATCGCACCTGCTAGTACATGACTCGCGATTCCATATATCCTTTGTTCGAAATTTCGAGTGGCTGGGCGGGACCCACATGATTGGTTGGTATTTTTCTCTAACGGAAAGTGACTCGTGGATGACGAGAACACAGCAAAAGTTTAAAAAACCGCGAAAAAGATCAGACGCGATATTTTTTCGGGCCGCGAACTTGGTGCCCGCTTTGAGGGTCAAGACGGCTGAATTTGGACTAAAAATCGCTACCACCTATCACCGACCTAGATGGTTTCTGGGCTTTCCGAAATGGTGCTATGGGCGTCGAAGTTCCACACGGTTCAAAAGTTATGGGGTTTCCATTATTAGACTCGCTTCGCATTGAAAAAGAAAAATAAAAGGTGCAACACGAGGATGAGGTCACCCATCCTAGTACTACTACTCGCCAAGCACGCTTTAACCGCGGAGTTCTGATGGGATCCGTGCATTAGTGCTGGTATGATCGCACCTGCTAGTACATGACTCGCGATTCCATATATCCTTTTGTTCGAAATTTCGAAAGTGGTGGGCGGGACCCACATGATTGGTTGGTATTTTTCTAACGGAAAGTGACTCGCGGGATGACGAGAACACAGCAAAAGTTAAAAACCGCTTAAAAGACCAGATCGCATATTTTTTTCGGGCCGAAACTTCGGTGCCCGCTTTGAGGGTCAAGACGGCTGAATTTGACCTAAAATCGCTACCGACCTATCACCGACCTAGATGGTTTCTGGGCCCGAAATGGTGCTATGGGCGTCGTGAGTTCCACACGGTTCAAAAGTTATGGGGTTTCCATTATTAGACTCGCTTCATTGAAAAGAAAAATAAAAAGGTGCAACACGGGATCTCCGAGGTCACCCATCCTAGTACTCTCGCCCAAGCACGCTTTAACTGCGGAGTTCTGATGGGATCCGTGCATTAGTGCTGGTATGATCGCACCCGCTAGTACATGACTCGCGATTCCATATATCCTTTGTTCGAAATTTCGAAGGCTGGACCCACATGATTGGTTGGTATTTTTCTCTAACGGAAAGTGACTCGTGGATGACGAGAACACAGCAAAAGTTTAAAACCAAGTTTAAAAGATCAGATCGATATTTTTTCGGGCCGCAAACTTCGTGCCCGCTTGAGGGTCAAGACGGCTGAATTTGGACCGAAAATCGCTACCACCTATCACCGCTAGATGGTTTCGGGCTTTCCAAATGGTGCTATGGGCGTCGAAGTTCCACACGGTTCAAAAGTTATGGGTTTCCATTATTAGACTCGCTTCGATTGAAAAGAAAAATAAAAAGGTGCAACACGAGGACTTCCCGAGGTCACCCATCCTAGTACTACTCCAAGCACGCTTAACTGCGGAGTTCTGATGGGATCCGTGCATTAGTGCTGGTATGATCGCACCCGCTAGTACATGACTCGCGATTCCATATATCCTTTGTTCGAAATTTCGAGTGGCTACGGGACCCACATGATTGGTTGGTATTTTCTCTAACGGAAAGTGACTCGCGGGATGACGAGAACACAAAAAAGTTAAAACCAAGCTTAAAAGACCGTGATCGCGATATTTTTCGGGCGCGAACTTCGGGTGCCCGCTTGAGGGTCAAGACTGAATTTGACCGAAAATCGCTACCACCTATCACCGGTAGATGGTTTCTGGGCTTTCCAAATGGTGCTATGGGCGCCGAAGTTCCACACGGTTCAAAAGTTATGGGGTTTCCATTATTAGACTCGCTTCGCATTGAAAAGAAAAATAAAAAGGTGCAACACGAGGACCCGAGGTCACCCATCCTAGTACTACTCTCGCCAAGCACGCTTAACTGCGGAGTTCTGATGGGATCCGTGCATTAGTGCTGGTATGATCGCACCCGCTAGTACATGACTCGCGATTCCATATATCCTTTGTTCGAAATTTCGAGTGGTGGGCTGGGACCCACATGATTGGTTGGTATTTTTCTAACGGAAAGTGACTCGTGGATGACGAGAACACAGCAAAAGTTAAAAAACCAAGTTTAAAAGACCAGATCGCATATTTTTCGGCCGCGAAATTCGGTGCCCGCTTGAGGGTCAAGACGGCTGAATTTGGACTCGAAAATCGCTACCACCTATCACCACCTAGATGGTTTCGGGCTTTCCGAAATGGTGCTATGGGCCGAGTTCCACACGGTTCAAAAGTTATGGGTTTCCATTATTAGACTCGCTTCGTGATTGAAAGAAAAATAAAAAGGTGCAACACGAGGACTTCCCGAGGTCACCCATCCTAGTACTACTCTCAAGCACGCTTTAACTCGCGGAGTTCTGATGGGATCCGTGCATTAGTGCTGGTATGATCGCACCCGCTAGTACATGACTCGCGATTCCATATATCCTTTGTTCGAAATTTCGAAAGTGGTGGGCGGGACCCACATGATTGGTTGGGTATTTTTCTAACGGAAAGTGACTCGTGGATGACGAGAACACAGCAAAAGTTAAAAACCAAGCTTAAAAGACCAGATCGCGATATTTTTCGGCCGCGAACTTCGTGCCCGCTTGAGGGTCAAGACGGCTGAATTTGGACCCGAAATCGCTACCGCACCTATCACCGACCTAGATGGTTTCGGGCTCCAAATGGTGCTATGGGCGTCGAGTTCCACACGGTTCAAAAGTTATGGGTTTCCATTATTAGACTCGCTTTCGGATTGAAAAGAAAAATAAAAAGGTGCAACACGAGATCTCCGAGGTCACCCATCCTAGTACTACTCTCGCCAAGCACGCTTTAACTGGCGGAGTTCTGATGGGATCCGTGCATTAGTGCTGGTATGATCGCACTGCTAGTACATGACTCGCGATTCCATATATCCTTTGTTCGAAATTTCGAAAGTGGCTGCGCGGGACCACATGATTGGTTGGTATTTTCTCTAACGGAAAGTGACTCGTGGATGACGAACACAGCAAAGTTAAAACCAAGTTTAAAAGATCAGATCGATATTTTTCGGGCCGAACTTCGGCCCGCTTTGAGGGTCAAGACGGCTGAATTTGGACCCGAAAATCGCTACCACCTATCATCACCGACCTAGATGGTTTCTGGGCTTTCCGAAATGGTGCTATGGGCGTCAGAGTTCCACACGGTTCAAAAGTTATGGGTTTCCATTATTAGACTCGCTTCAGATTGAAAAGAAAAATAAAAGGTGCAACACGAGGACTTCCGGAGGTCACCCATCCTAGTACTACTCCGCCCGCAACAATTTAACTCGCGGAGTTCTGATGGGATCCGTGCATTAGTGCTGGTATGATCGCACCCGCTAGTACATGACTCGCGATTCCATATATCCTTTTGTTCGAAATTTCGAGTGGCTGGGCGTGGACCCACATGATTGGTTGGTATTTTTCTAACGGAAAGTGACTCGTGGATGACGAGAACACAGCAAAAGTTAAAAACCAAGCTTAAAAGATCAGATCGCGATATTTTTTCGGGCCGCGAACTTCGTGCCCGCTTGAGGGTCAAGACGCTGAATTTGGACTGAAAATCGCTACCACCTATCACCGAATCTAGATGGTTTCGGGCTTTCCGAAATGGTGCTATGGGCCGTGAGTTCCACACGGTTCAAAAAGGGGTTTCCATTATTAGACTCGCTTCAGATTGAAAAGAAAAATAAAAGGTGCAACACGAGGACTTCCCGAGGTCACCCATCCTAGTACTACTACCAAGCACGCTTTAACTGCGCGGAGTTCTGATGGGATCCGTGCATTAGTGCTGGTATGATCGCATCTGCTAGTACATGACTCGCGATTCCATATATCCTTTTGTTCGAAATTTCGAAAGTGGTGGGCTGGACCCACATGATTGGTTGGTATTTTTTAACGGAAAGTGACTCGTGGATGACGTGAGGAACACAAAAAAGAAAAAACCGCTTAAAAGATCAGACGATATTTTTTCGGGCCGAACTTCGGGCCCGCTTGAGGGTCAAGACGGCTGAATTTGACCCAAAAATCGCGCTACGACCTATCACCGACCTAGATGGTTTCTGGGCTTTCCGAAATGGTGCTATGGGCGTCCGTAGTTCCACACGGTTCAAAAGTTATGGGTTTCCATTATTAGACTCGCTTCGATTGAAAAGAAAAAATAAAAGGTGCAACACGAGGACTTCCCGAGGTCACCCATCCTAGTACTACCAAGCACGCTTTAATCGGAGTTCTGATGGGATCCGTGCATTAGTGCTGGTATGATCGCACCTGCTAGTACATGACTCATGATTCCATATATCCTTTTGTTCGAAATTTCGAGTGCTGGGCGGGGACCCACATGATTGGTTGGTATTTTTCTAACGGAAAGTGACTCGTGGATGACGAGAACACAGCAAAAGTTTAAAACCAAGCGAAAAGATCAGATCGCGATATTTTTTCGGCCGCGAACTTCGGTGCCCGTTTGAGGGTCAAGACGGCTGAATTTGGACTAAAAATCGCTACAACCTATCACCGACCTAGATGGTTTCTGGGCTTTCAAATGGTGCTATGGGCCAGAGTTCCACACGGTTCAAAAGTTATGGGTTTCCATTATTAGACTCGCTTCAGATTGAAAAGAAAAAAATAAAAGGTGCAACAGGACTTCCCGGAGGTCACCCATCCTAGTACTACTCGCCCAAGCACGCTTTAATCGGAGTTCTGATGGGATCCGTGCATTAGTGCTGGTATGATCGCACTGCTAGTACATGACTCGCGATTCCATATATCCTTTGTTCGAAATTTCGAAAGTGGCTGGGCGGGACCCACATGATTGGTTGGTATTTTTCTAACGGAAAGTGACTCGTGGATGACGAGAACACAGCAAAAGTTTAAAAACCAAGCGAAGATCAGATCGCATATTTTTCGGCCGCGAACTTGGTGCCCGCTTGAGGGTCAAGACGGCTGAATTTGGACCAAAATCGCTACCGACCTATCACCGACCTAGATGGTTTCTGGGGCTTTCCGAAATGGTGCTATGGGCGTCGTAGTTCCACACGGTTCAAAAGTTATGGGGTTTCCATTATTAGACTCGCTTCGCATTGAAAAGAAAATAAAAGGTGCAACACGAGGACTTCCCGGAGGTCACCCATCCTAGTACTACTCAAGCACGCTTTAACCGCGGAGTTCTGATGGGATCCGGCGCATTAGTGCTGGTATGATCGCATCTCGCTAGCATGACTCGCGATTCCATATATCCTTTGTTCGAAATTTCGAGTGGCTGGGCTGGGACCCACATGATTGGTTGGTATTTTCTAACGGAAAGTGACTCGTGGATGACGAGAACACAGCAAAGTTTAAAACAAGTTTAAAAGATCAGATCGCGATATTTTTCGGCCGCGAACTTGGGTGCCCGCTTGAGGGTCAAGACGGCTGAATTTGACCCGAAAATCGCACCGACTATCACCGACCTAGATGGTTTCTGGGCTCCGAAATGGTGCTATGGGCCGAAGTTCCACACGGTTCAAAAGTTATGGGGTTTCCATTATTAGACTCGCTTCGCATTGAAAAAAAAAATAAAAAGGTGCAACACGAGGATCTCGGAGGTCACCCATCCTAGTACTACTTCAAGCACGCTTTAACTCGCGGAGTTCTGATGGGATCCGTGCATTAGTGCTGGTATGATCGCACCCGCTAGTACATGACTCGCGATTCCATATATCCTTTGTTCGAAATTTCGAAAGTGGCTGGCGGGACCCACATGATTGGTTGGTATTTTCTCTAACGGAAAGTGACTCGTGGATGACGTGAGAACACAGCAAAAGTTTAAAAACCGTTTAAAAGATCAGATCGCGATATTTTTCGGCCGCGAACTTCTGGTGCCCGCTGAGGGTCAAGACGGCTGAATTTGACCTGAAATCGCTACCACCTATCACCTAGATGGTTTCTGGGGCTTTCCGAAATGGTGCTATACGCCGAGTTCCACACGGTTCAAAAAGTTATGGGGTTTCCATTATTAGACCTCGCTTCATTGAAAAGAAAAATAAAAAGGTGCAACACGAGGACTTCCTCGAGGTCACCCATCCTACTACTCGCCCAAGCACGCTTAATCGGAGTTCTGATGGGATCCGTGCATTAGTGCTGGTATGATCGCACCCGCTAGTACATGACTCGCGATTCCATATATCCTTTGTTCGAAATTTCGAGTGGCTGGGCGTGGACCCACATGATTGGTTGGTATTTTTCTAACGGAAAGTGACTGGATGACGAGAACACAGCAAAAGTTTAAAACCGTTTAAAAGATCAGATCGCGATATTTTTTCGGCCGCGAACTTCGGTGCCCGCTTTGAGGGTCAAGACGGCTGAATTTGGACTAAAAATCGCAAACGACCTATCACCGACCTAGATGGTTTCTGGGGTCTGAAATGGTGCTATGGGCGTCGTGAAGTTCCACACGGTTCAAAAGTTATGGGGTTTCCATTATTAGACTTCGCCATTGAAAAAGAAAAATAAAAGGTGCAACACGAGGACTTCCGGAGGTCACCCATCCTAGTACTACTCGCCAAGCACACTTTAACTCGCGGAGTTCTGATGGGATCCGTGCATTAGTGCTGGTATGATCGCACCCGCTAGTACATGACTCGCGATTCCATATATCCCTTTGTTCGAAATTTGAAAGTGGTCTGGGACCCACATGATTGGTTGGTTTTCTAACGGAAAGTGACTCGTGGATGACGTGAGAACACAGCAAAAGTTAAAAACCGTTAAAAGACCAGATCGCATATTTTTTCGCGAACTTCGGGCCCGCTTGAGGGTCAAGACGGCTGAATTTGACCGAAAATCGCTACCGACCTATCACCGACTAGATGGTTTCTGGGCTTTCCGAAATGGTGCTATGGCGTCGAGTTCCACACGGTTCAAAAGTTATGGGTTTTATTAGACTCGCTTCTGATTGAAAGAAAATAAAAGGTGCAACACGAGGACTTCCGGAGGTCACCCATCCTAGTACTACTCGCCCAAGCACGCTTTAATCGCGGAGTTCTGATGGGATCCGCATTAGTGCTGGTATGATCGCACCCGTTAGTACATGACTCGCGATTCCATATATCCTTTGTTCGGAAATTTCGAGTGGCTGGGCCGGGACCCACATGATTGGTTGGTATTTTTCTAACGGAAAGTGACTCGTGGATGACGTGAGAACACAGCAAAAGTTAAAACCAAGCAAAAGACCAGATCGCGATATTTTTCACGTAAGAACTTCGCCCTTTGAGGGTCAAGACGGCTGAATTTGGACTAAAATCGCTACCGCCATCTATCATCACCGACCTAGATGGTTTCTGGGCTTTCCAAATGGTGCTATGGGCGCCAGAGTTCCACACGGTTCAAAGTTATGGGGTTTCCATTATTGACTCGCTTCGCATTGAAAAGAAAAATAAAAAGGTGCAACACGAGGACTTCCCGAGGTCACCCATCCTAGTACTACTCGCCCAAGCACGCTTTAACTGCGGAGTTCTGATGGGATCCGTGCATTAGTGCTGGTATGATCGCACCCGCTAGTACATGACTCGCGATTCCATATATCCTTTGTTCGAAATTTCGAGTGGCTGGCGCGGGACCCACATGATTGGTTGGTATTTTTCTAACGGAAAGTGACTCGTGGATGACGAACACAGCAAAAGTTAAAACCAAGCGAAAAGATCAGATCGCGATATTTTTTTCGGGTCGCGAACTTCTCGGTGCCCGCTGAGGGTCAAGACGGCTGAATTTGGACCCGAAAATCGCGCCGACCTATCACCGACCTAGATGGTTTCTGGGCTTTCCGAAATGGTGCTATGGGCGTCAGAGTTCCACACGGTTCAAAAGTTATGGGTTTCCATTATTAGACTCGCTTCAGATTGAAAAGAAAAATAAAAGGGCAACACGAGGACTTCCCGAGGTCACCATCCTAGTACTACTCGCCCAAGCACGCTTAATCGCGGAGTTCTGATGGGATCCGTGCATTAGTGCTGGTATGATCGCACCCGTTAGTACATGACTCGCGATTCCATATATCCTTTGTTCGAAATTTGTGGCTGGGCTGGACCCACATGATTGGTTGGTATTTTCTAACGGAAAGTGACTCGTGGATGACGAGAACACAGCAAAAGTTAAAAAACCAAGCTTAAAAGACTCAGATCGCATATTTTTTCGGGCCGCGAACTTCGGGTGCCCGCTTGAGGGTCAAGACGCTGAATTTGGACCGAAAATCGCTACCGAATCTAACCGACCTAGATGGTTTCGGGCCCGAAATGGTGCTATGGGCGTCGAAGTTCCACACGGTTCAAAAGTTATGGGTTTCCATTATTAGACCTCGCTTCGAAAGAAAAATAAAAGGTGCAACACGAGGACTTCCCGAGGTCACCCATCCTAGTACTACTTCTGCCAAGCACTTAACCGCGGAGTTCTGATGGGATCCGTGCATTAGTGCTGGTATGATCGCACCATAGTATACGACTCGCGATTCCATATATCCTTTTGTTCGAAATTTCGAGTGCTGGCGGGGACCCACATGATTGGTTGGTATTTTCTAACGGAAAGTGACTCGGATGACGAGAACACAGCAAAAGTTAAAAACCAAGCTAAAAGACCGTGATCGATATTTTTTCGGGCCGCGAACTTCGGTGCCCGCTTGAGGGTCAAGACGGCTGAATTTGGACCTGAAAATCGCTACCGACCTATCACCGACCTAGATGGTTTCCGGGCTTTCCGAAATGGTGCTGGGCGTCGAGTTCCACACGGTTCAAAAGTTGGGGTTTCCATTATTAGACTCGCTTTCATTGAAAAAAAAAAGGGTGCAACACGAGGACTTCCCGAGGTCACCCATCCTAGTACTACTTCAAGCAAGCACTTTAACGCGGAGTTCTGATGGGATCCGTGCATTAGTGCTGGTATGATCGCACCGCTAGTACATGACTCGCGATTCCATATATCCTTTTGTTCGAAATTGAAAGTGGCTGGGCGGGACCCACATGATTGGTTGGTATTTTTCTAACGGAAAGTGACTCGTGGATGACGTGAGAACACAGCAAAAGTTAAAAACCAAGCTTAAAAGATCAGATCGTGATATTTTTTTTCGGCCGCAAACTTCGGGTGCCCGCTTGAGGGTCAAGACGGCTGAATTTGACTAAAAATCGCTACCACCTATCACCAACCTAGATGGTTTCTGGCCTGAAATGGTGCTATGGGCGTCAGAGTTCCACACGGTTCAAAAGTTATGGGTTTCCATTATTAGACTCGCTTAGAAAAAGAAAAATAAAAGCAACACGAGGACTTCCGGAGGTCACCCATCCTAGTACTACTCTTCAAGCAACGCTTTAACTGCGAGTTCTGATGGGATCCGTGCATTAGTGCTGGTATGATCGCATCTGCTAGTACATGACTCGCGATTCCATATATCCTTTGTTCGAAATTTCGAAAGTGGCTGGGCGGGACCCACATGATTGGTTGGTATTTTTTCTAACGGAAAGTGACTCGCGGATGACGAGAACACAGCAAAGCAAAAACAAGCGAAAAGACCGTGATCGCGATATTTTTTTCGGCCGCGAACTTCGTGCCCGCTTGAGGGTCAAGACGGCTGAATTTGACCCGAAATCGCGACCTATCACCGACCTAGATGGTTTCTGGCTTTCCCAAATGGTGCTATGGGCCGAAGTTCCACACGGTTCAAAAGTTATGGGTTTCCATTATTAGACTCGCTTCGCATTGAAAAGAAAAATAAAAAGGGTGCAACACGAGGACTTCCCGGAGGTCACCCATCCTAGTACTACTCGCCCAAGCACGCTTTAACTGCGGAGTTCTGATGGGATCCGCATTAGTGCTGGTATGATCGCACCCGCTAGCATGACTCGCGATTCCATATATCCCTTTGTTCGAAATTTCGAGTGGTGGGCGGGACCCACATGATTGGTTGGTATTTTTCTAACGGAAAGTGACTCGTGGATGACGTAGAACACAGCAAAAGTTAAAAAACCAAGCTTAAAAGACCAGATCGCGATATTTTTTCGGGCCGCGAACTTCGGTGCCCGCTTGAGGGTCAAGACTGAATTTGACTGAAAATCGCTACCACCTATCACCCACCTAGATGGTTTCTGGGGCTTTCCAAATGGTGCTATGGGCGTGAGTTCCACACGGTTCAAAAGTTATGGGGTTTCCATTATTAGACTCGCTTCAGATTGAAAAGAAAAAATAAAAAGGTGCAACACGACTTCCCGAGGTCACCCATCCTAGTACTACTCTCGCCCAAGCACGCTTAACTGCGGAGTTCTGATGGGATCCGGTGCATTAGTGCTGGTATGATCGCTCTTAGTACATGACTCGCGATTCCATATATCCTTTGTTCGAAATTTCGAGTGGCTGGCCGGGACCCACATGATTGGTTGGTATTTTTCTAACGGAAAGTGACTCGTGGATGACGTGAGAACACAGCAAAAGTTTAAAACCAAGCTTAAAAGACCAGATCGCGATATTTTTCGGCCGCGAACTTCGGCGCCCGCTTTGAGGGTCAAGACGGCTGAATTTGACCTCGAAAATCGCTACCGACCTATCACCACCTAGATGGTTTCTGGGCTTTCCGAAATGGTGCTATGGGCGTCGAGTTCCACACGGTTCAAAAGTTATGGGTTTCCATTATTAGACTCGCTTCAGATTGAAAAGAAAATAAAAAGGTGCAACACGAGGACTTCCCGGAGGTCACCCATCCTAGTACTCACCAAGCACGCTTAACCGCGGAGTTCTGATGGGATCCGCATTAGTGCTGGTATGATCGCACCTGCTAGTACATGACTCGCATTCCATATATCCTTTTGTTCGAAATTTCGAAAGGGTGGGCGTGGGACCCACATGATTGGTTGGTATTTTTCTAACGGAAAGTGACTCGTATGACGAGAACACAGCAAAAGTTAAAAAACCAAGTTTAAAAGATCCGTGATCGATATTTTTTCGGGCCGCGAACTTCGTGCCCGCTTGAGGGTCAAGACGCTGAATTTGGACCCGAAAATCTCGCACCTATCACCGACCTAGATGGTTTCTGGGCTTTCCGAAATGGTGCTATGGGCGCCGAGTTCCACACGGTTCAAAAGTTATGGGGTTTCCATTATTAGACTCTTCGATTGAAAAGAAAAATAAAAAGGTGCAACACGAGGACTTCCGAGGTCACCCATCCTAGTACTACTCGCCAAGCACGCTTTAACCGCGGAGTTCTGATGGGATCCGCATTAGTGCTGGTATGATCGCACCCGCTAGTACATGACTCCGCGATTCCATATATCCTTTGTTCGAAATTTCGAGTATCGGGGACCCACATGATTGGTTGGTATTTTTCTAACGGAAAGTGACTCGTGGATGACGAGAACACAGCAAAAGTTAAAAACCAAGTTTAAAAGATCAGATCGCGATATTTTTTTCGGCCGCGAACTTGGTGCCCGCTTGAGGGTCAAGACGGCTGAATTTGGACTCGAAAATCGCTACCGACCTATCACCAACCTAGATGGTTTCTGGGCTTTCCGAAATGGTGCTATGGGCGTCGAGTTCCACACGGTTCAAAAGTTATGGGGTTTCCATTATTAGACTCGCTTCGATTGAAAAGAAAAATAAAAGGTGCAACACGAGGATTTCCTGAGGTCACCCATCCTAGTACTACTTCAAGCACGCTTTAATCGGAGTTCTGATGGGATCCGTGCATTAGTGCTGGTATGATCGCACCTAGTACATGACTCCGCGATTCCATATATCCCTTTGTTCGAAATTTCGAGTGGCTGGGCGGGACCCACATGATTGGTTGGTATTTTTCTAACGAAAGTGACTCGTGGATGACGAGAACACAGCAAAAGTTAAAAACCGTTTAAAAGATCAGATCGATATTTTTTTCGGGCCGCGAACTTCGGTGCCCGCTTGAGGGTCAAGACGGCTGAATTGGACCCTAAAATCGCTACCACCTATCACCACCTAGATGGTTTCTGGGCTTTCCAAATGGTGCTATGGGCGTCGAGTTCCACACCGGTTCAAAAGTTATGGGTTTCCATTATTAGACTCGCTTGATTGAAAAAGAAAAATAAAAGGTGCAACACGAGGACTCTCCTCGAGGTCACCCATCCTAGTACTACTCTCGCCAAGCACGCTTTAATCGGAGTTCTGATGGGATCCGTGCATTAGTGCTGGTATGATCGCATCCGCTAGTACATGACTCGCGATTCCATATATCCTTTGTTCGAAATTTCGAAAGGGCTGGGGGACCCACATGATTGGTTGGTATTTTTCTAACGGAAAGTGACTCGCGGATGACGAGAACACAGCAAAAGTTAAAACCAAGCTTAAAAGATCAGATCGCGATATTTTTTTCGGTCCGCGAACTTCGGGTGCCCGCTTGAGGGTCAAGACGGCTGAATTTGACCCGAAAAATCGCTACCACCTATCACCGACCTAGATGGTTTCGGGCTTTCCAAATGGTGCTATGGGCGTCGAGTTCCACACGGTTCAAAAGTTATGGGTTTCCATTATTAGACTCGCTTCGTGAAAAAGAAAAATAAAAAGGTGCAACACGAGGACTTCCCTGAGGTCACCCATCCTAGTACTACTCTCGCCTAAGCACCTTTAACTGCGGAGTTCTGATGGGATCCGCATTAGTGCTGGTATGATCGCACCTGCTAGTACATGACTCGCGATTCCATATATCCTTTGTTCGAAATTTCGAGTGGCTGGGCGTGGACCCACATGATTGGTTGGTATTTTTCTAACGGAAAGTGACTCGGATGACGAGAACACAGCAAAAGTTTAAAAACCGCCAAAAGACCAGATCGCGATATTTTTTTTCGGCCGCAACTTCGGGTGCCCGCTTGAGGGTCAAGACGGCTGAATTTGGACTCGAAAATCGCTACCGACCTATCACCGACCTAGATGGTTTCGGGCTTTCCCAAATGGTGCTATGGGCGTGAGTTCCACACGGTTCAAAAGTTATGGTTTATTAGACTCGCTGCTTCGATTGAAAAGAAAAATAAAAAGGTGCAACACGAGGATTCTCCGGAGGTCACCCATCCTAGTACTACTCAAGCACGCTTAATCGCGGAGTTCTGATGGGATCCGTGCATTAGTGCTGGTATGATCGCACCCGCTAGTACATGACTCGCGATTCCATATATCCTTTGTTCGAAATTTCGAGTGGCTGCGTGGACCCACATGATTGGTTGGTATTTTCTCTAACGGAAAGTGACTCGATGACGTGAACACACAGCAAAAGTTAAAACAAGCTAAAAGATCAGATCGCGATATTTTTCGGCCGCGAACTTCGGGTGCCCGCTTGAGGGTCAAGACGGCTGAATTTGGACCTGAAAATCGCTACTATCACCGACCTAGATGGTTTCGGGCTTTCCAAATGGTGCTATGGGCGTCGTGAGTTCCACACGGTTCAAAAGTTATGGGTTTCCATTATTAGACTCGCTTCGATTGAAAAGAAAAATAAAAGCAACACGAGGACTTCCCGAGGTCACCCATCCTAGTACTACTCCGCCAAGCACGCTTAATCGCGGAGTTCTGATGGGATCCGTGCATTAGTGCTGGTATGATCGCACCTGCTAGTACATGACTCGCGATTCCATATATCCTTTGTTCGAAATTTCGAAAGTGGCTGGGCGTGGGACCTACATGATTGGTTGGTATTTTTCTAACGGAAAGTGACTCGTGGATGACGAGAACACAGCAAAAGTTTAAAACCAAGCTAAAAGATCAGATCGCGATATTTTTTCGGGCCGAAACTTCGGTGCCCGCTTGAGGGTCAAGACGGCTGAATTTGGACCTGAAAATCGCTACCACCTATCACCGACCTAGATGGTTTCTGGGCTTCCGAAATGGTGCTATGGGCCGTAGTTCCACACGGTTCAAAAGTTATGGGGTTTCCATTATTAGACTCGCTTCGATTGAAAGAAAAAATAAAAAGGTGCAACACGAGGATCTCGAGGTCACCCATCCTAGTACTACTCGCCAAGCACGCTTAATCCGGAGTTCTGATGGGATCCGTGCATTAGTGCTGGTATGATCGCACCTGCTAGTACATGACTCGCGATTCCATATATCCTTTTGTTCGAAATTTCGAAAGTGGCTGGGCGGGACCCACATGATTGGTTGGTATTTTTCTAACGGAAAGTGACTCGTGGATGACGAGCAAAAGTTTAAAACCGCTTAAAAGATCAGATCGCATATTTTTCGGGCCGCGAACTTCGGTGCCGCTTGAGGGTCAAGACGGCTGAATTTGGACTCCGCTACCACCTATCACCACCTAGATGGTTTCGGGCTTTCCAAATGGTGCTATGGGCGTCGAGTTCCACACGGTTCAAAAGTTATGGGTTTCCATTATTAGACTCGCTTCGATTGAAAAAGAAAATAAAAGGTGCAACACGAGGACTTCTCCGGAGGTCACCCATCCTAGTACTACTCGCCCAAGCACGCTTTAACTGCGGAGTTCTGATGGGATCCGTGCATTAGTGCTGGTATGATCGCACCGCTAGTACATGACTCGCGATTCCATATATCCTTTTGTTCGAAATTTCGAGTGGCTGGGCGCGGGGACCCACATGATTGGTTGGTATTTTTCTAACGGAAAGTGACTCGTGGATGACGAGAACACAGCAAAAGTTAAAACCAAGTTTAAAAGACCAGATCGCGATTTTTTCGGGCCGCGAACTTCGTGCCCGCTTGAGGGTCAAGACGGCTGAATTTGACCCAAAATCGCTACGACCTATCACCGACCTAGATGGTTTCTGGGCTTTCCAAATGGTGCTATGGGCGTCGAAGTTCCACACGGTTCAAAAGTTATGGGGTTTCCATTATTAGACTCGCTTCGATTGAAAAGAAAAATAAAAAGGTGCAACACGAGGACTTCCCGAGGTCACCCATCCTAGTACTACTCTCGCCCAAGCACGCTTTAACTGCGGAGTTCTGATGGGATCCGTGCATTAGTGCTGGTATGATCGCACCTGCTAGTACATGACTCGCGATTCCATATATCCTTTGTTCGAAATTTCGAGTGGCTGGGCTGGGACCCACATGATTGGTTGGTATTTTTCTAACGGAAAGTGACTCGGGATGACGAGAACACAGCAAAAGTTAAAACCAAGTTTAAAAGATCAGATCGCGATATTTTTTCGGTCGCGAACTTGGTGCCCGCTTGAGGGTCAAGACGGCTGAATTTGACCAAAATCGCTACCACCATATCACCGATCTAGATGGTTTCTTTCGAAATGGTGCTATGGGCCGAGTTCCACACGGTTCAAAAGTTATGGGGTTTCCATTATTTAGACTCGCTTCGTGATTGAAAAAAAAAATAAAAGGTGCAACACGAGGACTTCCTGAGGTCACCCATCCTAGTACTACTCTCGCCAAGCACGCTTTAACCGCGGAGTTCTGATGGGATCCGTGCATTAGTGCTGGTATGATCGCACCTGCTAGTACATGACTCGCGATTCCATATATCCTTTGTTCGAAATTTCGAGTGGTGGCTGGGACCCACATGATTGGTTGGTATTTTTCTAACGGAAAGTGACTCGTGGATGACGAGAACACAGCAAAAGTTAAAACCAAGTTTAAAAGACCAGATCGCATATTTTTCGGCCGCGAACTTCGGGTGCCCGCTTGAGGGTCAAGACGGCTGAATTTGACTCGAAAATCGCTACCACCTATCACCGACCTAGATGGTTTCGGGCTTTCCGAAATGGTGCTATGCGTCAGTTCCACACGGTTCAAAAGTTATGGGGTTTCCATTATTAGACTCGCTTCGCATTGAAAAGAAAAATAAAAAGGTGCAACACGAGGACTTCCCGAGGTCACCCATCCTAGTACTACTTCAAGCACGCTTTAACTGCGGAGTTCTGATGGGATCCGTGCATTAGTGCTGGTATGATCGCACCTGCTAGTACATGACTCGCGATTCCATATATCCTTTTGTTCGAAATTTCGAAAGTGGCTGGGGACCCACATGATTGGTTGGTATTTTTCTAACGGAAAGTGACTCGTGGATGACGAGAACACAGCAAAAGTTTAAAACCAAGCCAAAAGATCAGATCGCATATTTTTTCGGCCGCGAACTTCGGTGCCCGTTTGAGGGTCAAGACGGCTGAATTTGGACTGAAAATCGCATAACCTATCACCGACCAGATGGTTTCTGGGCTTTCCAAATGGTGCTATTCGAGTTCCACACGGTTCAAAAGTTATGGGGTTTCCATTAGACTCGCTTCAGATTGAAAAGAAAATAAAAAGGTGCAACACGAGGACTTCCGAGGTCACCCATCCTAGTACTACTCGCCAAGCACGCTTAATCAGCGGAGTTCTGATGGGATCCGTGCATTAGTGCTGGTATGATCGCACCTGCTAGTACATGACTCGCGATTCCATATATCCTTTGTTCGAAATTTCGAGTGGCTGGGCGTGGGACCCACATGATTGGTTGGTATTTTTCTAACGGAAAGTGACTCGTGGATGACGAGAACACAGCAAAAGTTAAAACCAAGCTAAAAGATCAGATCAAGATATTTTTTCGCCGCGAACTTCGGGCCCGCTTGAGGGTCAAGACGGCTGAATTTGGACTGAAAATCGCTACCACCTATCACCGACCTAGATGGTTTCTGGGCTTTCCGAAATGGTGCTATGGGCGTCGAAGTTCCACACGGTTCAAAAGTTATGGGTTTCCATTATTAGACTCGCTTCAGATTGAAAAGAAAAATAAAAGGTGCAACACGAGGACTTCCCGAGGTCACCCATCCTAGTACTACTCGCCAAGCACGCTTAATCGGAGTTCTGATGGGATCCGTGCATTAGTGCTGGTATGATCGCACTTAGTACATGACTCGCGATTCCATATATCCTTTTGTTCGAAATTTCGAGTGGCTGGGCTGGACCCACATGATTGGTTGGTATTTTTCTAACGGAAAGTGACTCGTGGATGACGTGAGAACACAGCAAAAGTTAAAACCGCTTAAAAGATCAGATCGCGATATTTTTTCGGGCCGCGAACTCGGTGCCCGCTTGAGGGTCAAGACGCTGAATTTGGACTGAAAATCGCTACGACCTATCACCACCTAGATGGTTTCGGGCTTAAATGGTGCTATGCGCCGAGTTCCACACGGTTCAAAAGTTATGGGGTTTTATTAGACTCGCTTCATTGAAAAAGAAAAATAAAAAGGTGCAACACGAGGACTTCTCCGGAGGTCACCCATCCTAGTACTACTCGCCCAAGCACGCTTTAACTCGGAGTTCTGATGGGATCCGTGCATTAGTGCTGGTATGATCGCACCCGCTAGTACATGACTCGCGATTCCATATATCCTTTGTTCGAAATTTCGGTATGGCTGGGACCCACATGATTGGTTGGTATTTTTCTAACGGAAAGTGACTCGTGGATGACGTGAGAACACAGCAAAAGTTAAAAAAAAAACCGTTAAAAGATCAGATCGCGATATTTTTTTCGGGCCGCGAACTTCGGTGCCCGCTTGAGGGTCAAGACGGCTGAATTTGGACCTGAAAATCGCGACCTATCACCGACCTAGATGGTTTCGGGCTTTCCGAAATGGTGCTATGGGCCGAAGTTCCACACGGTTCAAAAGTTATGGGTTTCCATTATTAGACTCGCTTCGATTGAAAAGAAAAAAAAAAGGTGCAACACGACTTCCCGAGGTCACCCATCCTAGTACTACTCGCCCAAGCACGCTTTAACTGCGGAGTTCTGATGGGATCCGTGCATTAGTGCTGGTATGATCGCACCTAGTACATGACTCGCGATTCCATATATCCTTTGTTCGAAATTTCGAGTGGCTGGGCGGGACCCACATGATTGGTTGGTATTTTCTAACGGAAAGTGACTGGATGACGTGAGAACACAGCAAAAGTTAAAAACCAAGCTTAAAAGACCAGATCGCGATATTTTTTTCGGCCGCGAACTTCGGTGCCCGCTTGAGGGTCAAGACGGCTGAATTTGACCGAAAATCGCTACCGACCTATCACCACCTAGATGGTTTCTGGGCTTCCAAATGGTGCTATGGGCGTCGAAGTTCCACACGGTTCAAAAGTTATGGGTTTCCATTATTAGACTCGCTTCGATTGAAAAGAAAAAATAAAAGGGCAACACGAGGACTTCCCGAGGTCACCCATCCTAGTACTACTCGCCCAAGCACGCTTTAACTGCGGAGTTCTGATGGGATCCGTGCATTAGTGCTGGTATGATCGCACCTGCTAGTACATGACTCGCGATTCCATATATCCTTTGTTCGAAATTTGGTGGGCGGGACCTACATGATTGGTTGGTATTTTTCTAACGGAAAGTGACTCGTGGATGACGAGAACACAGCAAAAGTTAAAAAACCAAGCTTAAAAGACCAGATCGCATATTTTTTCGGCCGCGAACTTCGGTGCCCGCTTGAGGGTCAAGACGGCTGAATTTGGACCAAAATCGCTACCACCTATCACCGATCTAGATGGTTTCTGGGGGCTCGAAATGGTGCTATGGGCGCCGAAGTTCCACACGGTTCAAAAGTTATGGGGTTTCCATTATTAGACTCGCTTCAGATTGAAAAGAAAAAAAAGGTGCAACACGAGGATCTCCGGAGGTCACCCATCCTACTACTTCGCCAAGCACGCTTTAATCGCGGAGTTCTGATGGGATCCGTGCATTAGTGCTGGTATGATCGCACCTGCTAGTACATGACTCGCGATTCCATATATCCTTTGTTCGAAATTTCGAGTGGCTGGCGCGGGGACCACATGATTGGTTGGTATTTTTCTAACGGAAAGTGACTCGTGGATGACGAGAACACAGCAAAAGTTAAAACCAAGCTTAAAAGATCAGATCGCATATTTTTTCGGGCCGCGAACTTCGGGCCCGCTTGAGGGTCAAGACGGCTGAATTTGACCCAAAATCGCGCCACCTATCACCACCTAGATGGTTTCGGGCTTTCCAAATGGTGCTATGGGCCGAGTTCCACACGGTTCAAAAGTTATGGGGTTTCCATTATTAGACTCGCTTCGATTGAAAAGAAAAAATAAAAGGTGCAACACGAGGACTTCCGGAGGTCACCCATCCTAGTACTACTCGCCAAGCACGCTTTAACTGCGGAGTTCTGATGGGATCCGCATTAGTGCTGGTATGATCGCACCGCTAGTACATGACTCGCGATTCCATATATCCTTTGTTCGAAATTTCGAGTGGCTGGGCGGGACCCACATGATTGGTTGGTATTTTTCTAACGGAAAGTGACTCGTGGATGACGAGAACACAGCAAAAGTTAAAAAAACAAGCCGAAAAGACAGATCGCGATATTTTTCGGGCCGCGAACTGGTGCCCGCTTGAGGGTCAAGACGGCTGAATTTGGACTCGAAAATCGCTACACCTATCACCCACCTAGATGGTTTCGGGCTTCCAAATGGTGCTATGGGCCGAGTTCCACACGGTTCAAAAGTTATGGGGTTTCCATTATTAGACTCGCTTCAGATTGAAAAGAAAAATAAAAGGGCAACACGAGGACTTCCGAGGTCACCCATCCTAGTACTACTCTCGCCAAGCACGCTTAATCCGGAGTTCTGATGGGATCCGTGCATTAGTGCTGGTATGATCGCACCCGCTAGTACATGACTCGCGATTCCATATATCCTTTGTTCGAAATTTCGAGTGGCTCGGGGACCCACATGATTGGTTGGTATTTTTCTAACGGAAAGTGACTCGGATGACGAGAACACAGCAAAAGTTAAAAACCAAGCAAAAGATCAGATCGCGATATTTTTCGGCCGCAACTTGTGCCCGCTTGAGGGTCAAGACGGCTGAATTTGGACCAAAAAATCGCTGACCTATCACCGACCTAGATGGTTTCTGGGCTTTCCAAATGGTGCTGGGCGCCGAGTTCCACACGGTTCAAAAGTTATGGGGTTTCCATTATTACCTCGCTTTCATTGAAAAAGAAAATAAAAGGTGCAACACGAGGATTCTCCCGAGGTCACCCATCCTAGTACTACTCTCGCCAAGCACGCTTTAACTGCGGAGTTCTGATGGGATCCGTGCATTAGTGCTGGTATGATCGCATCTGCTAGTACATGACTCGCGATTCCATATATCCTTTGTTCGAAATTTCGAAAGTGGCTGGGCGGGACCCACATGATTGGTTGGTATTTTTCTAACGGAAAGTGACTCGTGGATGACGTAACACAGCAAAAGTTAAAACCGCTTAAAAGACCGATGCGATATTTTTTTCGGGCCGCAAACTTCGGGTGCCCGCTTGAGGGTCAAGACGGCTGAATTTGGACTAAAAATCACACCTATCACCGACCTAGATGGTTTCTGGCTTTCCGAAATGGTGCTATGGGCGCCGAGTTCCACACGGTTCAAAAGTTATGGGTTTCCATTATTAGACTCGCTTCGATTGAAAAAGAAAATAAAAGGTGCAACACAGGACTTCCGAGGTCACCCATCCTAGTACTACTCGCCAAGCACGCTTTAATCTGGAGTTCTGATGGGATCCGTGCATTAGTGCTGGTATGATCGCACCCGCTAGTACATGACTCGCGATTCCATATATCCTTTGTTCGAAATTTCGAGTGGCTGCGGGACCCACATGATTGGTTGGTATTTTTCTAACGGAAAGTGACTCGCGGGATGACGAGAACACAGCAAAAGTTAAAAAACCAAGTTTAAAAGACCGTGACGATATTTTTTCGGCCGCAAACTTGGTGCCCGCTTGAGGGTCAAGAAGACGCTGAATTTGGACCAAAATCGCTACCGACCTATCACCGACCTAGATGGTTTCTGGGCTTTCCAAATGGTGCTATGGGCGTCGTGAGTTCCACACGGTTCAAAAGTTATGGGGTTTCCATTATTAGACTCGCTTCAGATTGAAAAGAAAAATAAAAGGTGCAACACGAGGACTTCTCGAGGTCACCCATCCTAGTACTACTCTCGCCAAGCACGCTTTAACTGCGGAGTTCTGATGGGATCCGTGCATTAGTGCTGGTATGATCGCACTCTAGTACATGACTCGATTCCATATATCCTTTGTTCGAAATTTCGAGTGGCGGGCTGGACCCACATGATTGGTTGGTATTTTTCTAACGGAAAGTGACTCGGATGACGAGAACACAGCAAAAGTTAAAACCAAGCCAAAAGACCGTGACGATATTTTTTCGGCCGCGAACTGTGCCCGCTTGAGGGTCAAGACGGCTGAATTTGGACCTGAAAATCGCTAACCTATCACCGACCTAGATGGTTTCGGGCTTTCCGAAATGGTGCTATGGGCGTCGAGTTCCACACGGTTCAAAAGTTATGGGTTTCCATTATTAGACTCGCTTCGATTGAAAAGAAAAATAAAAAGGGTGCAACACGAGGACTTCCCGAGGTCACCCATCCTAGTACTACTCGCCCGCACACGCTTTAACTCGCGGAGTTCTGATGGGATCCGTGCATTAGTGCTGGTATGATCGCACCTGCTAGTACATGACTCGCGATTCCATATATCCTTTGTTCGAAATTTCGAGTGGCTGGCGGGACCCACATGATTGGTTGGTATTTTTCTAACGGAAAGTGACTCGTGGATGACGAGAACACAGCAAAAGTTAAAACCGCTTAAAAGATCAGATCGCATTTTTTTCGGCCGCGAACTTGGTGCCCGCTTGAGGGTCAAGACTGAATTTGGACTGAAATCGCTACCGACCTATCACCGACCTAGATGGTTTCGGGCTTTCCAAATGGTGCTATGGGCGCCAGAGTTCCACACGGTTCAAAAGTTATGGGGTTTTATTAGACTCGCTTGCATTGAAAAGAAAAATAAGGGCAACACGAGGACTTCGGAGGTCACCCATCCTAGTACTACTCGCCCAAGCACGCTTTAACTGCGGAGTTCTGATGGGATCCGTGCATTAGTGCTGGTATGATCGCACCCGCTAGTACATGACTCGCGATTCCATATATCCTTTGTTCGAAATTTCGAGTGGTGGGCGGGACCCACATGATTGGTTGGTATTTTTCTAACGGAAAGTGATCGTGGATGACGAGAACACAGCAAAAGTTAAAAAAAACCAAGCTTAAAAGATCAGATCGCATATTTTTTCGGGCCGCGAACTTCGGTGCCCGCTTGAGGGTCAAGACGGCTGAATTTGACCGAAAATCGCTACCACCTATCACCGACCTAGATGGTTTCGGGCTTCCAAATGGTGCTATGGGCGTCGAGTTCCACACGGTTCAAAAGTTATGGGTTTCCATTATTAGACTCGCTTCAGATTGAAAAGAAAAATAAAAGGTGCAACACGAGGACTTCCGAGGTCACCCATCCTAGTACTACTCTCAAGCACGCTTAACTGCGGAGTTCTGATGGGATCCGTGCATTAGTGCTGGTATGATCGCATCTGCTAGTACATGACTCGCGATTCCATATATCCTTTGTTCGAAATTTCGAGTGGCTGCGGGACCACATGATTGGTTGGTATTTTCTCTAACGGAAAGTGACTCGTGGATGACGTGAGAACACAGCAAAAGTTAAAAAAACCAAGCTTAAAAGATCAGATCGCGATATTTTTTTCGCCGCGAACTGTGCCCGTTTGAGGGTCAAGACGGCTGAATTTGGACTAAAATCGCTACCACCTATCACCACCTAGATGGTTTCGGGCTTTCCGAAATGGTGCTATGCGCCGAGTTCCACACGGTTCAAAAGTTATGGGGTTTCCATTATTAGACTCGCTTGCATTGAAAAGAAAAATAAAAGGGTGCAACACGAGGACTTCCCGAGGTCACCCATCCTAGTACTACTCGCCAAGCACGCTTAACTGCGGAGTTCTGATGGGATCCGCATTAGTGCTGGTATGATCGCACCCGCTAGTACATGACTCGCGATTCCATATATCCTTTGTTCGAAATTTCGAGGTATGGGCGTGGGACCACATGATTGGTTGGTATTTTTCTAACGGAAAGTGACTCGTGGATGACGAGAACACAGCAAAAGTTAAAAAACCGTTTAAAAGACCGACGATATTTTTCGGCCGCGAACTTCGGTGCCCGCTTGAGGGTCAAGACGGCTGAATTTGGACCAAAATCGCTACCACCTATCACCGACCTAGATGGTTTCTGGGGCTTTCCGAAATGGTGCTATGGGCGTCGAGTTCCACACGGTTCAAAAGTTAGGGTTTCCATTATTAGACTCGCTTCGATTGAAAAGAAAAATAAAAGGTGCAACACGAGGACTTCCCGGAGGTCACCCATCCTAGTACTACTCTCGCCAAGCACTTAACTGCGGAGTTCTGATGGGATCCGTGCATTAGTGCTGGTATGATCGCACCCGCTAGTACATGACTCGCGATTCCATATATCCTTTGTTCGAAATTTCGAGTGGCTGGGCTGGGACCCACATGATTGGTTGGTATTTTCTCTAACGGAAAGTGACTCGTGGATGACGAGAACACAGCAAAAGTAAAAACCAATAAAAGATCAGATCGCGATATTTTTTTCGGGCCGCGAACTTCGTGCCCGCTTGAGGGTCAAGACGGCTGAATTTGACTCGAAAATCGCTACCACCTATCACCGACCTAGATGGTTTCGGGCTTTCCGAAATGGTGCTATGGGCGTCGAGTTCCACACGGTTCAAAAGTTATGGGGTTTCCATTATTAGACTCGCTTCGATTGAAAAGAAAAAATAAAAAGGTGCAACACGAGGACTTCCCGAGGTCACCCATCCTAGTACTACTCGCCAAGCACGCTTTAACTGCGGAGTTCTGATGGGATCCGCATTAGTGCTGGTATGATCGCACCCTAGTACATGACTCGCGATTCCATATATCCTTTGTTCGAAATTTCGAGTGGCTGGGACCCACATGATTGGTTGGTATTTTTCTAACGGAAAGTGACTCGTGGATGACGTAGAACACAGCAAAAGTTAAAAAACCGCTTAAAAGACCAGATCGCGATATTTTTTCGGGCCGCGAACTTCGTGCCCGCTTGAGGGTCAAGACGGCTGAATTTGGACTCGAAAATCGCTACCGACCTATCACCGACCTAGATGGTTTCTGGGCTTTCCGAAATGGTGCTATGGGCGTCGAAGTTCCACACGGTTCAAAAGTTATGGGGTTTCCATTATTAGACTCGCTTTGATTGAAAGAAAAAATAAAAGGTGCAACACGAGGACTCCCGAGGTCACCCATCCTAGTACTACTCGCCAAGCACGCTTTAACTGCGGAGTTCTGATGGGATCCGTGCATTAGTGCTGGTATGATCGCACCCTTAGTACATGACTCGCGATTCCATATATCCTTTGTTCGAAATTTCGAGTGGCTGGGCGGACCCACATGATTGGTTGGTATTTTTCTAACGGAAAGTGACTCGTGGATGACGAGAACACAGCAAAAGTTAAAAACCGCCTTAAAAGATCAGATCGATATTTTTCGGCCGCGAACTTCGGTGCCCGCTTGAGGGTCAAGACGGCTGAATTTGACCGAAAATCGCTACCGACCTATCACACCACCTAGATGGTTTCTGGGCTTTCCGAAATGGTGCTATGGCGCGTGAGTTCCACACGGTTCAAAAGTTATGGGGTTTCCATTATTAGACTCGCTTCAGATTGAAAAGAAAAAATAAAAAGTGCAACACGAGGACTTCCCGAGGTCACCCATCCTAGTACTACTCTCGCCCAAGCACGCTTTAACTGCGGAGTTCTGATGGGATCCGTGCATTAGTGCTGGTATGATCGCACCCGCTAGTACATGACTCGCGATTCCATATATCCTTTGTTCGAAATTTCGAAAGTGGGCGTGGGACCCACATGATTGGTTGGTATTTTTCTAACGGAAAGTGACTCGTGGATGACGTGAGAACACAGCAAAAAGTTAAAACCCTTAAAAGACCGTGACGCATATTTTTCGGGCCGCAAACTTCGTGCCCGCTTGAGGGTCAAGACGGCTGAATTTGACCGAAAATCGCACCGACCTATCACCGACCTAGATGGTTTCTGGGCTTTCCAAATGGTGCTATGGGCGTCGAGTTCCACACGGTTCAAAAGTATGGGGTTTCCATTATTAGACTCGCTTCAGATTGAAAAGAAAAAATAAAAAGGTGCAACACGACTTCCCGGAGGTCACCCATCCTAGTACTACTCGCCAAGCACGCTTAACTGCGGAGTTCTGATGGGATCCGTGCATTAGTGCTGGTATGATCGCATCTGCTAGTACATGACTCGCGATTCCATATATCCTTTGTTCGAAATTTCGAGTGGCTGCGCGGACCCACATGATTGGTTGGTATTTTTCTAACGGAAAGTGACTCGTGGATGACGAGAACACAGCAAAAGTTAAAACCAAGCTAAAAGATCAGATCGCATATTTTTCGGCCGCGAACTTCGGTGCCCGCTTGAGGGTCAAGACGGCTGAATTTGGACTGAAAATCGCTAACCTATCACCGACCTAGATGGTTTCGGGCTTCCAAATGGTGCTATGGGCCGAAGTTCCACACGGTTCAAAAGTTATGGGGTTTCCATTATTAGACTCGCTTCAGATTGAAAAGAAAAATAAAAGGTGCAACACGAGGACTCCCTCGGAGGTCACCCATCCTAGTACTACTCGCCCAAGCACGCTTTAACTGCGGAGTTCTGATGGGATCCGTGCATTAGTGCTGGTATGATCGCACCCGCTAGTACATGACTCGCGATTCCATATATCCTTTGTTCGAAATTTCGAGTGGCTGGGCTGGGACCCACATGATTGGTTGGTATTTTTCTAACGGAAAGTGACTCGTGGATGACGAGAACACACAGCAAAGTTAAAAACCAAGCTTAAAAGATCAGATCGCGATATTTTTTCGGGCCGCGAACTTCGGGTGCCCGCTTGAGGGTCAAGACGGCTGAATTTGACCCGAAAATCGCTACCGACCTATCATCACCGACCTAGATGGTTTCTGGGCTTTCCGAAATGGTGCTATGGGCGCCGAGTTCCACACGGTTCAAAAGCGGGTTTCCATTATTAGACTCGCTTCAGATTGAAAAGAAAAAATAAAAGGTGCAACACGAGGACTTCCCGAGGTCACCCATCCTAGTACTACTCGAAGCACGCTTTAACCGCGGAGTTCTGATGGGATCCGTGCATTAGTGCTGGTATGATCGCATCTGCTAGTACATGACTCGCGATTCCATATATCCTTTGTTCGAAATTTCGAGTGGCTGGGCTGGGACCCACATGATTGGTTGGTATTTTTCTAACGGAAAGTGACTCGTGGATGACGAGAACACAAAAAAGTTAAAACCAAGCTAAAAGATCAGATCGATATTTTTTCGGGCCGCGAACTTCGTGCCCGCTTGAGGGTCAAGACGGCTGAATTTGGACTCGAAAATCGCACCACCTATCACCCGACCTAGATGGTTTCTGGGCTTTCCAAATGGTGCTATGGGCGTCGAGTTCCACACGGTTCAAAAGTTATGGGTTTCCATTATTAGACTCGCTTCGATTGAAAAGAAAAATAAAAAGGTGCAACACGACTTCCCGAGGTCACCCATCCTAGTACTACTCGCCAAGCACGCTTAATCGCGGAGTTCTGATGGGATCCGTGCATTAGTGCTGGTATGATCGCACCTGCTAGTACATGACTCGCGATTCCATATATCCTTTGTTCGAAATTTCGAGTGGCTGCGGGACCCACATGATTGGTTGGTATTTTTCTAACGGAAAGTGACTCGTGGATGACGAGAACACAGCAAAAGTTAAAAACCGCTTAAAAGATCAGATCGATATTTTTTTCGCCGCGAACTTCGGGTGCCCGCTTGAGGGTCAAGACGGCTGAATTTGGACTCGAAAATCGCTACCACCTATCACCGACCTAGATGGTTTCGGGCTTTCCAAATGGTGCTATGGGCGTCAGAGTTCCACACGGTTCAAAAGTTATGGGGTTCCATTATTAGACTCGCTTCGATTGAAAAGAAAAATAAAAGTGGGTGCAACACGAGGACTTCGAGGTCACCCATCCTAGTACTACTCGCCCAAGCACGCTTAACTGCGGAGTTCTGATGGGATCCGCATTAGTGCTGGTATGATCGCACCTGCTAGTACATGACTCGCGATTCCATATATCCTTTGTTCGAAATTTCGAGTGGCTGGGCGGGACCCACATGATTGGTTGGTATTTTTCTAACGGAAAGTGACTCGTGGATGACGAGAACACAGCAAAAGTTAAAAACCAAGCCGAAAAGATCAGACGTATATTTTTCGGGCCGCGAACTGTGCCCGCTTGAGGGTCAAGACGGCTGAATTTGGACTGAAATCGCTACCGCACCTATCACCGACCTAGATGGTTTCTGGGCTCCAAATGGTGCTATGGGCGTCGAGTTCCACACGGTTCAAAAGTTATGGGGTTTCCATTATTAGACTCGCTTCGATTGAAAAGAAAAATAAAAGGTGCAACACGAGGACTTCCCCGAGGTCACCCATCCTAGTACTACTCTCGCCAAGCACGCTTTAATCTGCGGAGTTCTGATGGGATCCGTGCATTAGTGCTGGTATGATCGCACTGCTAGTACATGACTCGCGATTCCATATATCCTTTTGTTCGAAATTTCGAGTGGCTGGGCGTGGGACCCACATGATTGGTTGGTATTTTTCTAACGGAAAGTGACTCGTGGATGACGAGAACACAGCAAAAGTTAAAACCGCTTAAAAGACCAGATCGCGATATTTTTCGGCCGCGAACTTCGGGTGCCCGCTTGAGGGTCAAGACGGCTGAATTTGGACTCGAAAATCGCTACCACCTATCACCGACCTAGATGGTTTCTGGGCTTTCCAAATGGTGCTATGGGCGTCGAGTTCCACACGGTTCAAAAGTTATGGGTTTCCATTATTAGACTCGCTTTCATTGAAAAGAAAAATAAAAAGGGGCAACACGGGACTTCCCGAGGTCACCCATCCTAGTACTACTCGCCCAAGCACGCTTAACTGCGGAGTTCTGATGGGATCCGTGCATTAGTGCTGGTATGATCGCACCCGCTAGTACATGACTCGCGATTCCATATATCCTTTGTTCGAAATTTCGAGTGGCTGCGGGACCCACATGATTGGTTGGTATTTTTCTAACGGAAAGTGACTCGGGATGACGAGAACACAGCAAAAGTTAAAAACCGCTTAAAAGATCAGATCGCGATATTTTTCGGGCCGCGAACTTGGTGCCCGCTTGAGGGTCAAGACGGCTGAATTTGGACTCAAAATCGCTACCACCTATCACCACCTAGATGGTTTCTGGGCTTTCCAAATGGTGCTATGGGCGTCCGAGTTCCACACGGTTCAAAAGTTATGGGTTTCCATTATTAGACTCGCTTCGATTGAAAAGAAAAATAAAAGGGTGCAACACGAGGACTTCCTGAGGTCACCCATCCTAGTACTACTTCAAGCACGCTTTAACTGCGGAGTTCTGATGGGATCCGTGCATTAGTGCTGGTATGATCGCACCTGCTAGTACATGACTCGCGATTCCATATATCCTTTGTTCGAAATTTCGAAAGTGGCTGCTGGGACCCACATGATTGGTTGGTATTTTTCTAACGGAAAGTGACTCGGATGACGAGAACACAGCAAAAGTTAAAACCAGTTAAAAGATCAGATCGCGATATTTTTCGGCCGCGAACTTCGGTGCCCGCTTGAGGGTCAAGACGGCTGAATTTGGACCTGAAAATCGCTACCACCTATCACCGACCTAGATGGTTTCTGGGGCTTTCCGAAATGGTGCTATGGGCCGAAGTTCCACACGGTTCAAAAGTTGGGGTTTCCATTATTAGACTCGCTTCATTGAAAAGAAAAATAAAAGGGTGCAACACGACTTCCCGGAGGTCACCCATCCTAGTACTACTCCTTCAAGCACGCTTTAACTGCGGAGTTCTGATGGGATCCGTGCATTAGTGCTGGTATGATCGCACCTGCTAGTACATGACTCGCGATTCCATATATCCTTTGTTCGAAATTTCGAGTGGCTGGGCGGGACCCACATGATTGGTTGGTATTTTTCTAACGGAAAGTGACTCGTGGATGACGAGAACACAGCAAAAGTTAAAACCAAGCTTAAAAGACCAGATCGCATATTTTTCGGGCCGCGAACTTCGGTGCCCGCTTGAGGGTCAAGACGGCTGAATTTGACCGAAAATCGCTACCGACCTATCACCGAACCTAGATGGTTTCGGGCTTTCCCAAATGGTGCTATACGAGTTCCACACGGTTCAAAAGTTATGGGTTTCCATTATTAGACTCGCTTCGATTGAAAAGAAAAATAAGGTGCAACACGAGGACTTCCTGAGGTCACCCATCCTAGTACTACTCGCCAAGCACGCTTTAACTGCGGAGTTCTGATGGGATCCGTGCATTAGTGCTGGTATGATCGCATCCGCTAGTACATGACTCGCGATTCCATATATCCTTTGTTCGAAATTTCGAGTGGCTCGTGGGACCCACATGATTGGTTGGTATTTTTCTAACGGAAAGTGACTCGTGGATGACGAGAACACAGCAAAAGTTAAAAACCAAGTTTAAAAGATCAGATCGCGATATTTTTTTCCGCGAACTTCGGGTGCCCGCTTGAGGGTCAAGACGGCTGAATTTGACTGAAAATCGCTACCACCTATCACCAACCAGATGGTTTCGGGTCCAAATGGTGCTATGGGCCGAGTTCCACACGGTTCAAAAGTTATGGGGTCCATTATTAGACTCGCTTCGCATTGAAAAGAAAAATAAAAGGTGCAACACGGGACTTCCGAGGTCACCCATCCTAGTACTACTCTCGCCAAGCACTTTAACCGCGGAGTTCTGATGGGATCCGTGCATTAGTGCTGGTATGATCGCACCTGCTAGTACATGACTCGCGATTCCATATATCCTTTGTTCGAAATTTCGAGTGGCTGGGCGGACCCACATGATTGGTTGGTATTTTTCTAACGGAAAGTGACTCGTGGATGACGAGAACACAGCAAAAGTTTAAAACCAAAAGATCAGATCGCATATTTTTTCGGCCGCGAACTTCGTGCCCGCTTGAGGGTCAAGACGGCTGAATTTTGACCAAAAATCGCTACCACCTATCACCGACCTAGATGGTTTCTGGGCTTTCCGAAATGGTGCTATGCGCCGAGTTCCACACGGTTCAAAAGTTATGGGTTTCCATTATTAGACTCGCTTCGATTGAAAAAAGAAAAATAAAAGGTGCAACACGAGGACTTCCCGGAGGTCACCCATCCTAGTACTACTCGCCCAAGCACGCTTTAACTGCGGAGTTCTGATGGGATCCGTGCATTAGTGCTGGTATGATCGCACCGCTAGTACATGACTCGCGATTCCATATATCCTTTGTTCGAAATTTCGAGTGGCTGCGGACCCACATGATTGGTTGGTATTTTTCTAACGGAAAGTGACTCGGATGACGAACACAGCAAAAGTTAAAAACAAGCTTAAAAGATCAGATCGCATATTTTTTTCGGCCGCGAACTTCGGTGCCCGCTTGAGGGTCAAGACGGCTGAATTTGGACCTGAAAATCGCTACGACCTATCACCGACCTAGATGGTTTCTGGGCTTTCCAAATGGTGCTATGGGCCAGAGTTCCACACGGTTCAAAAGTTATGGGGTTTCCATTATTAGACTCGCTTCAGATTGAAAAGAAAAATAAAAGGTGCAACACGGGACTTCCCGGAGGTCACCCATCCTAGTACTACTCTCACGCAACGCTTTAACCGCGGAGTTCTGATGGGATCCGTGCATTAGTGCTGGTATGATCGCACCTGTAGTACATGACTCGCGATTCCATATATCCTTTGTTCGAAATTTCGAAAGTGGCCTGGGACCCACATGATTGGTTGGTATTTTTCTAACGGAAAGTGACTCGTGGATGACGAGAACACAGCAAAAGTTTAAAACCAGTTTAAAAGACCGTGACGATATTTTTTCGGGCCAAACTTCGGTGCCCGCTTGAGGGTCAAGACGGCTGAATTTGACCGAAAATCGCTACCACCTATCACCGACCTAGATGGTTTCGGGCTTTCCAAATGGTGCTATGGCCGTAGAGTTCCACACGGTTCAAAAGTTATGGGGTTTCCATTATTAGACTCGCTTCGATTGAAAAAGAAAAATAAAAGGGCAACACGAGGACTTCCCGGAGGTCACCCATCCTAGTACTACTCGCCAAGCACGCTTTAACTGCGGAGTTCTGATGGGATCCGTGCATTAGTGCTGGTATGATCGCACTGCTAGTACATGACTCGCGATTCCATATATCCTTTGTTCGAAATTTCGAGTGGCTGCGGGACCCACATGATTGGTTGGTATTTTTCTAACGGAAAGTGACTCGTGGATGACGAGAACACAGCAAAAGTTTAAAAACCAAGCTAAAAGATCAGACGATATTTTTTTCGCCGCGAACTTCGGGTGCCCGCTTGAGGGTCAAGACGGCTGAATTTGGACTCGAAAATCGCTACCACCTATCACCGAACCTAGATTCTGGGCTTTCCGAAATGGTGCTATGGGCGTCAGAGTTCCACACGGTTCAAAAGTTATGGGTTTCCATTATTAGACTCGCTTTGATTGAAAAGAAAAATAAAAAGGTGCAACACGAGGACTTCCGAGGTCACCCATCCTAGTACTACTCTCGCCAAGCACGCTTAATCGGAGTTCTGATGGGATCCGTGCATTAGTGCTGGTATGATCGCACCGCTAGTACATGACTCGCGATTCCATATATCCTTTGTTCGAAATTTCGAAAGTGGCTGGGCGGACCCACATGATTGGTTGGTATTTTTCTAACGGAAAGTGACTCGTGGATGACGAGAACACAGCAAAAGTTAAAAAAAAAACCGCTTAAAAGATCAGATCGCGATATTTTTCGGCCGCAAACTTCGTGCCCGCTTGAGGGTCAAGACGGCTGAATTTGACTCAAAAATCGCTACCACCTATCACCGACCTAGATGGTTTCTGGGCTTTCCGAAATGGTGCTATGGGCCGAGTTCCACACGGTTCAAAAGTTATGGGGTTTCCATTATTAGACTCGCTTCGATTGAAAAGAAAAATAAAAAGGTGCAACACGAGGATTCTCCCGAGGTCACCCATCCTAGTACTACTCGCCAAGCACGCTTTAACCGCGGAGTTCTGATGGGATCCGTGCATTAGTGCTGGTATGATCGCACCCGCTAGTACATGACTCGCGATTCCATATATCCTTTGTTCGAAATTTCGAGTGGCTGGGCTGGGACCCACATGATTGGTTGGTATTTTTCTAACGGAAAGTGACTCGTGGATGACGAGAACACAGCAAAAGTTAAAACCAAGCAAAGATCAGATCGATATTTTTTCGGGCCGAAACTTCGGGTGCCCGCTTGAGGGTCAAGACGGCTGAATTTGGACCGAAAATCACCACCTATCACCACCTAGATGGTTTCTGGGCTTTCCGAAATGGTGCTATGGGCGTCAGAGTTCCACACGGTTCAAAAGTTATGGGGTTTCCATTATTAGACTCGCTTCGCATTGAAAAGAAAAATAAAAGGTGCAACACGAGGACTTCCGGAGGTCACCCATCCTAGTACTACTTCAAGCAACGCTTTAACGCGGAGTTCTGATGGGATCCGCATTAGTGCTGGTATGATCGCACCTGCTAGTACATGACTCGCGATTCCATATATCCTTTGTTCGAAATTTCGAGTGGCTGCGGGACCCACATGATTGGTTGGTATTTTTCTAACGGAAAGTGACTCGTGGATGACGAGAACACAGCAAAAGTTTAAAAAAAACAAGCTTAAAAGACCGATCGCGATATTTTTCGGGCCGCGAACTTGGTGCCCGTTTGAGGGTCAAGACGGCTGAATTTGGACTCGAAAATCGCTACCACCTATCACCAACCTAGATGGTTTCTGGGCTTCCAAATGGTGCTATGGGCGCCGAGTTCCACACGGTTCAAAAGTTATGGGTTTCCATTATTAGACTCGCTTCGCATTGAAAAGAAAAATAAAAGGTGCAACACGAGGACTTCCCGAGGTCACCCATCCTAGTACTACTCGCCGCACGCTTTAACTGCGGAGTTCTGATGGGATCCGTGCATTAGTGCTGGTATGATCGCACCCGCTAGTACATGACTCGCGATTCCATATATCCTTTGTTCGAAATTTCGAGTGGCTGGGCTGGGACCCATGATTGGTTGGTATTTTCTCTAACGGAAAGTGACTCGTGGATGACGTGAGAACACAGCAAAAGTTTAAAACCGCTTAAAAGATCAGATCGCGATATTTTTTCGGCCGCGAACTTCGGGTGCCCGCTTGAGGGTCAAGACGGCTGAATTTGGACTCGAAAATCGCACCGACCTATCACCGACCTAGATGGTTTCTGGGCTTTCCGAAATGGTGCTATGGGCGTGAGTTCCACACGGTTCAAAAGTTATGGGGTTTCCATTATTAGACTCGCTTCATTGAAAAAAGAAAAATAAAAAGGTGCAACACGAGGACTTCCCGAGGTCACCCATCCTAGTACTACTACCAAGCACGCTTTAATCGCGGAGTTCTGATGGGATCCGTGCATTAGTGCTGGTATGATCGCATCTGCTAGTACATGACTCGCGATTCCATATATCCTTTGTTCGAAATTCGAAAGTGGCTGGGCTGGACCCACATGATTGGTTGGTATTTTTCTAACGGAAAGTGACTCGTGGATGACGAGAACACAGCAAAAGTTTAAAAACCAAGCAAAGATCAGATCGATATTTTTCGGGCCGCGAACTTCGGGTGCCCGCTTGAGGGTCAAGACGGCTGAATTTGGACTCAAAATCTACCACCTATCACCGACCTAGATGGTTTCTGGGCTTTCCAAATGGTGCTATGCCGTGAGTTCCACACGGTTCAAAAGTTAGGGTTTCCATTATTAGACTCGTCAGATTGAAAAGAAAAATAAAAGGTGCAACACGAGGATCTCCGGAGGTCACCCATCCTAGTACTACTCGCCCAAGCACGCTTAATCGCGGAGTTCTGATGGGATCCGTGCATTAGTGCTGGTATGATCGCACCTGCTAGTACATGACTCGCGATTCCATATATCCTTTGTTCGAAATTTCGAGTATGGGCGGGGACCCACATGATTGGTTGGTATTTTTCTAACGGAAAGTGACTCGCGGGATGACGAGAACACAGCAAAGTTAAAAAAACCAAGCTTAAAAGATCAGATCGATATTTTTTTCGGGCCGCGAACTTCGGGTGCCCGCTTGAGGGTCAAGACGGCTGAATTTGGACTCGAAAATCGCCAACCTATCACCGACCTAGATGGTTTCGGGCTTCCGAAATGGTGCTATGGGCGCCGAGTTCCACACGGTTCAAAAAGTTATGGGTTTCCATTATTAGACTCGCTTCGCATTGAAAAGAAAAATAAAAGGTGCAACACGAGGACTTCCCGAGGTCACCCATCCTAGTACTACTCGCCCAAGCACGCTTAATCTGGAGTTCTGATGGGATCCGTGCATTAGTGCTGGTATGATCGCACCGCTAGTACATGACTCGCGATTCCATATATCCTTTGTTCGAAATTTCGAGTGGCTGGGCTGGACCCACATGATTGGTTGGTTTTTCTAACGGAAAGTGACTCGTGGATGACGAGAACACAGCAAAAGTTAAAAAACCAAGTTTAAAAGATCAGATCGATATTTTTTCGGCCGCGAACTTCGGTGCCCGCTTGAGGGTCAAGACGGCTGAATTTGGACTAAAATCGCTACCACCTATCACCGACCTAGATGGTTTCTGGGCTCCAAATGGTGCTATGGGCGCCGAGTTCCACACGGTTCAAAAGTTATGGGTTTCCATTATTAGACTCGCTTCAGATTGAAAGAAAAAATAAAAGGTGCAACACGAGGATTCTCCCGAGGTCACCCATCCTAGTACTACTCGCCAAGCACGCTTTAATCATGGAGTTCTGATGGGATCCGTGCATTAGTGCTGGTATGATCGCACCCGCTAGTACATGACTCGCGATTCCATATATCCTTTGTTCGAAATTTCGAGTGGCTGGGCTGGGACCCACATGATTGGTTGGTATTTTTCTAACGGAAAGTGACTCGTGGATGACGAGAACACAGCAAAAGTTAAAACCAAGTTTAAAAGATCAGATCGCGATATTTTTTCGGGCCGCAAACTTCGCCCGCTTGAGGGTCAAGACGGCTGAATTTGGACCGAAAAATCGCTACCACCTATCACCCACCTAGATGGTTTCTGGGCTTTCCGAAATGGTGCTATGGCCGTGAAGTTCCACACGGTTCAAAAGTTATGGGGTTTCCATTATTAGACTCGCTTCGCATTGAAAAGAAAAATAAAAGGTGCAACACGAGGACTTCCCGAGGTCACCCATCCTAGTACTACTCGCCAAGCACGCTTTAACTGCGGAGTTCTGATGGGATCCGCATTAGTGCTGGTATGATCGCACTGTAGTACATGACTCTCGCGATTCCATATATCCTTTGTTCGAAATTTCGAGTGGCTGGGCTGGGACCCACATGATTGGTTGGTATTTTTCTAACGGAAAGTGACTCGTGGATGACGAGAACACAGCAAAAGTTTAAAAACCAAGCTTAAAAGATCAGATCGCGATATTTTTTCGGGCCGCGAACTGTGCCCGCTTGAGGGTCAAGACGGCTGAATTTGGACCTCGAAAATCGCTACCGACCTATCACCGACCTAGATGGTTTCGGGCTTTCCGAAATGGTGCTATGGGCGTCGAGTTCCACACGGTTCAAAAGTTATGGGTTTTTATTAGACTCGCTTCGATTGAAAAAGAAAATAAAAAGGTGCAACACGACTTCCGGAGGTCACCCATCCTAGTACTACTCTCGCCCAAGCACGCTTTAATCGGAGTTCTGATGGGATCCGTGCATTAGTGCTGGTATGATCGCACCCGCTAGTACATGACTCGCGATTCCATATATCCTTTTGTTCGAAATTTCGAGTGGCGGGCTGGGACCCACATGATTGGTTGGTATTTTTCTAACGGAAAGTGACTCGGATGACGAGAACACAGCAAAAGTTAAAAAACCAAGTTTAAAAGACCGATCGCATATATTTTTTCGGGCCGCGAACTTCGGTGCCCGCTTGAGGGTCAAGACGGCTGAATTTGGACCCGAAAATCGCTACCACCTATCACCGACCTAGATGGTTTCGGGCTTTCCGAAATGGTGCTATGGGCGTCGAGTTCCACACGGTTCAAAAGTTATGGGGTTTCCATTATTAGACCTGCTTCGCATTGAAAAAGAAAATAAAAAGGTGCAACACGAGGACTTCCCGAGGTCACCCATCCTAGTACTACTCTCGCCAGCACGCTTAACTGCGGAGTTCTGATGGGATCCGTGCATTAGTGCTGGTATGATCGCACCCGCTAGTACATGACTCGCGATTCCATATATCCTTTGTTCGAAATTTCGAGTGGCTCGGCGGGACCTACATGATTGGTTGGTATTTTTCTCAACGGAAAGTGACTCGTGGATGACGTAACACAGCAAAAGTTAAAAACCAAGCTTAAAAGATCAGATCGATATTTTTCGGCCGCGAACTTCGTGCCCGCTTGAGGGTCAAGACGGCTGAATTTGGACCCAAAAATCACACCTATCACCCACCTAGATGGTTTCGGGCTTTCCGAAATGGTGCTATGGGCGTCGAGTTCCACACGGTTCAAAAGTTATGGTTTTTATTAGACTCGCTTCAGAAAGAAAAATAATAAAAGCAACACGAGGACTTCCCGGAGGTCACCCATCCTAGTACTACTCGCCAAGCACGCTTAATCGCGGAGTTCTGATGGGATCCGTGCATTAGTGCTGGTATGATCGCACCCGCTAGTACATGACTCGCGATTCCATATATCCTTTGTTCGAAATTTCGAGTGGCTGGGCTGACCCACATGATTGGTTGGTATTTTTCTAACGGAAAGTGACTCGGATGACGTGAACACAGCAAAAGTTAAAAACCAAGCTTAAAAGACCGTGACGGATATTTTTTCGGCCGCGAACTTCGGGTGCCCGCTTGAGGGTCAAGACGGCTGAATTTGGACTCGAAAATCGCTCTAACCTATCACCGACCTAGATGGTTTCGGGCTTCCAAATGGTGCTATGGGCCGAAGTTCCACACGGTTCAAAAGTTATGGGGTTTCCATTATTAGACTCGCTTCGCATTGAAAAAGAAAAATAAAAGGGTGCAACACGAGGACTTGAGGTCACCCATCCTAGTACTACTCTTCAAGCACGCTTTAATCATGGAGTTCTGATGGGATCCGTGCATTAGTGCTGGTATGATCGCACCCGCTAGTACATGACTCGCGATTCCATATATCCTTTGTTCGAAATTTCGAAGTGGCTGGGACCCACATGATTGGTTGGTATTTTTCTAACGGAAAGTGACTCGTGGATGACGAGAACACAGCAAAAGTTAAAAAAACCAAGCTTAAAAGACCGTGATCGCATATTTTTTTCGGGCCGCGAACTCGGTGCCCGCTTGAGGGTCAAGACGGCTGAATTTGACTGAAAATCGCTCGACCTATCACCCACCTAGATGGTTTCGGGCTTTCCGAAATGGTGCTATGGGCGCCGAGTTCCACACGGTTCAAAAGTTATGGGTTTCCATTATTAGACTCGCTTCATTGAAAAGAAAAGGTGCAACACGGACTTCCCGAGGTCACCCATCCTAGTACTACTCGCCCAAGCACGCTTTAATCGCGGAGTTCTGATGGGATCGTGCATTAGTGCTGGTATGATCGCATCTGCTAGTACATGACTCGCGATTCCATATATCCTTTGTTCGAAATTTCGAGTGGCTGGGCTGGGACCCACATGATTGGTTGGTATTTTCTCTAACGGAAAGTGACCGTGGATGACGAGAACACAGCAAAAGTTAAAAACCAGCTTAAAAGATCAGATCGCGATATTTTTTTCGGCCGCAAACTTCGGTGCCCGCTTGAGGGTCAAGACGGCTGAATTTGGACTGAAAATCGCTGACCTATCACCGACCTAGATGGTTTCGGGCTTTCCGAAATGGTGCTATGGGCGTCAGAGTTCCACACGGTTCAAAAGTTATGGGGTTTCCATTATTAGACTCGCTTCATTGAAAAGAAAAATAAAAGGTGCAACACGAGGACTTCCCGGAGGTCACCCATCCTAGTACTACTCTCGCCAAGCACGCTTTAACTGCGGAGTTCTGATGGGATCCGTGCATTAGTGCTGGTATGATCGCACCCGCTAGTACATGACTCGCGATTCCATATATCCTTTGTTCGAAATTTCGAGTGGCTGGGCGGGGACCCACATGATTGGTTGGTATTTTTCTAACGGAAAGTGACTCGTGGATGACGAGAACACAGCAAAAGTTAAAAAACCGCTTAAAAGATCAGATCGCGATATTTTTCGGCCGCGAACTGGGTGCCCGCTTGAGGGTCAAGACGGCTGAATTTGGACTCGAAAATCGCTACGACCTATCACCGACCTAGATGGTTTCTGGGCTTTCCGAAATGGTGCTATGGGCGTCGAGTTCCACACGGTTCAAAAGTTATGGGTTTCCATTATTAGACTCGCTTCGATTGAAAAGAAAAATAAAAAGGTGCAACACGAGGACTTCCCGAGGTCACCCATCCTAGTACTACTCTCGCCCAAGCACGCTTTAACTGCGGAGTTCTGATGGGATCCGTGCATTAGTGCTGGTATGATCGCACCTGCTAGTACATGACTCGCGATTCCATATATCCTTTGTTCGAAATTTCGAAAGTGGCTGGGCGGGACCCACATGATTGGTTGGTATTTTTCTAACGGAAAGTGACTCGTGGATGACGAGAACACAGCAAAAGTTTAAAAAACCAAGCCGAAAAGATCAGATCGCGATATTTTTCGGGCCGCAAACTTCGGGTCCCGCTTGAGGGTCAAGACGGCTGAATTTGACCCGAAAATCGCTACCGATCTATCACCGAATCTAGATGGTTTCTGGGCTTCCGAAATGGTGCTATGGGCGTGAGTTCCACACGTTCAAAAGTTATGGGTTTCCATTATTAGACTCGCTTCAGATTGAAAAGAAAAATAAAAGGGTGCAACACGAGGACTTCCCGAGGTCACCCATCCTAGTACTACTCGCCAAGCACGCTTAATCAAGCGGAGTTCTGATGGGATCCGTGCATTAGTGCTGGTATGATCGCACCTGCTAGTACATGACTCGCGATTCCATATATCCTTTGTTCGAAATTTCGAGTGGCTGGGCTGGGACCACATGATTGGTTGGTATTTTCTAACGGAAAGTGACTCGTGGATGACGTGAGAACACAGCAAAAGTTAAAACCAGCTTAAAAGATCAGATCGCGATATTTTTTCGGGCCGCGAAACTTGTGCCCGTTTGAGGGTCAAGACGGCTGAATTTGGACCCGAAAAATCGCAACGACCTATCACCACCTAGATGGTTTCTGGGGCTTTCCAAATGGTGCTATGGGTCAGAGTTCCACACGGTTCAAAAGTTATGGGGTTTCCATTATTAGACTCGCTTTTGCATTGAAAAGAAAAATAAAAGGTGCAACACGAGGACTTCCCGGAGGTCACCCATCCTAGTACTACTCTCGCAAGCACGCTTTAACTGCGGAGTTCTGATGGGATCCGTGCATTAGTGCTGGTATGATCGCACCTGCTAGTACATGACTCGCGATTCCATATATCCTTTTGTTCGAAATTTCGAGTGGCTGGGCGGGGACCCATATGATTGGTTGGTATTTTTCTAACGGAAAGTGACTCGGGATGACGAGAACACAGCAAAAGTTAAAACCGCTTAAAAGATCAGATCGCGATTTTTTTCGGCCGCAAACTTCGGGTGCCCGCTTGAGGGTCAAGACGGCTGAATTTGACCCGAAAATCGCTACCACCTATCACCGACCTAGATGGTTTCGGGCTTTCCGAAATGGTGCTATGGGCCGAAGTTCCACACGGTTCAAAAGTTATGGGTTTCCATTATTAGACTCGCTTCGCATTGAAAAGAAAAATAAAAGGTGCAACACGAGGACTTCCCGAGGTCACCCATCCTAGTACTACTCACCAAGCACGCTTTAACTCGGAGTTCTGATGGGATCCGTGCATTAGTGCTGGTATGATCGCACCTGCTAGTACATGACTCGCGATTCCATATATCCTTTTGTTCGAAATTTCGAGTGGCTGGGCGTGGGACCCACATGATTGGTTGGTATTTTTCTAACGGAAAGTGACTCGTGGATGACGAGAACACAAAGAAAAAAAAAACCGCTTAAAAGATCAGATCGCGATATTTTTTCGCCGCGAACTTCGGTGCCCGCTTGAGGGTCAAGACGGCTGAATTTGGACCTCAAAATCGCTACCGACCTATCACCGACCTAGATGGTTTCTGGGCTTTCCGAAATGGTGCTATGGGCGCCGAAGTTCCACACGGTTCAAAAGTTATGGGGTTTCCATTATTAGACTCGCTTCGATTGAAAAGAAAAAATAAAAAGGTGCAACACGAGGACTTCCGAGGTCACCCATCCTAGTATACTACTTCGCCAAGCACGCTTAATCGCGGAGTTCTGATGGGATCCGTGCATTAGTGCTGGTATGATCGCACCTGCTAGTACATGACTCATGCGATTCCATATATCCTTTGTTCGAAATTTCGAGTGGCTGCTGGGACCCACATGATTGGTTGGTATTTTTCTTAACGGAAAGTGACTCGTGGATGACGAGAACACAGCAAAAGTTAAAAAAACCAAGCTTAAAAGACCAGATCGCGATATTTTTTTTCGGCCGCGAACTTCGGTGCCCGTTTGAGGGTCAAGACGGCTGAATTTGGACCAAAAATCGCTACCACCTATCACCACCTTAGATGGTTTCTGGGCTTTCCTCAAATGGTGCTATGGGCGTCAGAGTTCCACACGGTTCAAAAGTTATGGGGTTTCCATTATTAGACTCGCTTCCGATTGAAAAGAAAAATAAAAGGTGCAACACGAGGACTCTCCGAGGTCACCCATCCTAGTACTACTACCAAGCACGCTTAACTGCGGAGTTCTGATGGGATCCGTGCATTAGTGCTGGTATGATCGCACTGCTAGTACATGACTCGCGATTCCATATATCCTTTGTTCGAAATTTCGAGTGGCTGGGCGGGACCCACATGATTGGTTGGTATTTTTCTCTAACGGAAAGTGACTCGGATGACGAGAACACAGCAAAAGTTTAAAAAAAAACCAAGTTTAAAAGACCAGATCGCGATTTTTCGCGCAAACTCGGGTGCCCGCTTGAGGGTCAAGACGGCTGAATTTGGACCAAAAATCGCTACCACCTATCACCGACCTATAGATGGTTTCTGGGCTTTCCGAAATGGTGCTATGGGCGTCGAAGTTCCACACGGTTCAAAAGTTGGGGTTTCCATTATTAGACTCGCTTCGATTGAAAAGAAAATAAAAGGGTGCAACACGAGGACTTCCCGAGGTCACCCATCCTAGTACTACTCTCGCCCAAGCACGCTTTAACTGCGGAGTTCTGATGGGATCCGTGCATTAGTGCTGGTATGATCGCACCTGCTAGTACATGACTCCGCATTCCATATCCTTTTGTTCGAAATTTCGAGTGGCTGGGCGAATCCACATGATTGGTTGGTATTTTCTCTAACGGAAAGTGACTCGCGGGATGACGTGAGAACACAGCAAAGTTAAAAACCAAGCTTAAAAGACCAGATCGCGATATTTTTTTCGGCCGCAAACTTCGGGTCTGCTTGAGGGTCAAGACGCTGAATTTGGACTAAAAATCGCTACCGACCTATCACCGACTCTAGATGGTTTCGGGCTTTCCAAATGGTGCTATATGCCGTAGTTCCACACGGTTCAAAAGTTATGTTTCTTTTATTAGACTCGCTTCGCATTGAAAGAAAATAAAAGGTGTAACACGAGATCTCCCGA
>JAEACV010000730.1:0-56830 GCA_016432835.1 Brassica nigra
CAAAATCGCAACACCTATCACCGACTCTAGATGGTTTCTGGGCTTTCCGAAATGGTGCTATGGGCGTCGAGTTCCACACGGTTCAAAAGTTATGGGTTTCCATTATTAGACTCGTTTCAGATTGAAAGAAAAAATAAAAGGCAACACGAGGACTTCCCGAGGTCACCCATCCTAGTACTACTCGCCCAAGCACGCTTAACCGCGGAGTTCTGATGGGATCCGGTGCATTAGTGCTGGTATGATCGCATCTCGCTAGTACATGACTCCGCGATTCCATATATCCTTTTGTTCGAAATTTGGTGGCTGGGCTGGGACCCACATGATTGGTTGGTATTTTCTCTAACGGAAAGTGACTGGATGACGTAGAACACAGCAAAAGTTAAAAAACTGCCGAAAAGACGTGATCGTATATTTTTTCACGCGAACTTCGGTGCCCGCTTGAGGGTCAAGACGGCTGAATTTGGACCCGAAAATCGCTACCACCTATCACGACCTAGATGGTTTCTGGGGCTTTCCGAAATGGTGCTATGGGCCGTAGTTCCACACGGTTCAAAAGTTATGGGGTTTCCATTATTAGACTCTTTCAGATTGAAAAGAAAAAATAAAAGGGGTGCAACACGAGGACTTCCGGAGGTCACCCATCCTAGTACTACTCGCCCAAGCACGCTTTAACTGCGGAGTTCTGATGGGATCCGGTGCATTAGTGCTGGTATGATCGCACTGCTAGTACATGACTCGCGATTCCATATATCCTTTGTTCGAAATTTCGAGTGGCTGGGCGGGACCCACATGATTGGTTGGTATTTTTCTAACGGAAAGTGACTCGTGGATGACGAGAACACAGCAAAAGTTAAAAAACCAAGCTTAAAAGACCGATCGCATATTTTTCGGCCGCGAACTTCGTGCCCGTTTGAGGGTCAAGACGGCTGAATTTGGACCCGAAAATCGCTACCTATCATCACCGACCTAGATGGTTTCTGGGCTTTCCGAAATGGTGCTATGGGCGTCGAGTTCCACACGGTTCAAAAGTTATGGGGTTTCCATTATTAGACTCGCTTCGATTGAAAAGAAAATAAAAAGGTGCAACACGAGGACTTCCGGAGGTCACCCATCCTAGTACTACTCGCCCAAGCACGCTTTAACTGCGGAGTTCTGATGGGATCCGTGCATTAGTGCTGGTATGATCGCACCCTAGTACATGACTCGCGATTCCATATATCCTTTGTTCGAAATTTCGAGTGGCTGGGCGTGGGACCCACATGATTGGTTGGTATTTTTCTAACGGAAAGTGACTCGTGGATGACGTAGAACACAGCAAAAGTTAAAAAAACCAAGCTTAAAAGATCAGATCGATATTTTTCGGCCGAACTTCGGGTGCCCGCTTGAGGGTCAAGACGGCTGAATTTGGACCAAAATCGCGCACCTATCACCGACCTAGATGGTTTCGGGCTTTCCGAAATGGTGCTATGGGCGCCGTAGTTCCACACGGTTCAAAAGTTATGGGTTTCCATTATTAGACTCGCTTCAGATTGAAAAGAAAAATAAAAGGGGTGCAACACGAGGACTTCCGGAGGTCACCCATCCTAGTACTACTCGCCCAAGCACGCTTAACTGCGGAGTTCTGATGGGATCCGGTGCATTAGTGCTGGTATGATCGCACCCGCTAGTACATGACTCGCGATTCCATATATCCTTTTGTTCGAAATTTCGAGTGCTGGGCGGGACCCACATGATTGGTTGGTATTTTTCTAACGGAAAGTGACTCGTGGATGACGAGAACACAGCAAAAGTTAAAAACCAAGCTTAAAAGACCAGATCGATATTTTTCGGGCCGCGAACTTCGTGCCCGCTTGAGGGTCAAGACGGCTGAATTTGGACCAAAAATCGCTACCACCTATCACCGACCTAGATGGTTTCTGGGCTTTCCGAAATGGTGCTATGGGCGCCGTAGTTCCACACGGTTCAAAAGTTATGGGGTTTCCATTATTAGACTCGCTTCGTGATTGAAAAGAAAAATAAAAGGGTGCAACACGAGGACTTCGAGGTCACCCATCCTAGTACTACCAAGCACGCTTAACTGCGGAGTTCTGATGGGATCCGTGCATTAGTGCTGGTATGATCGCACCCGCTAGTACATGACTCGCGATTCCATATATCCTTTTGTTCGAAATTTCGAAAGTGGCTGGGCTGGGACCCACATGATTGGTTGGTATTTTTCTAACGGAAAGTGACTCGTGGATGACGAGAACACAGCAAAAGTTAAAACCAGCCGAAAAGACCAGATCGCATATTTTTTCGGCCGCAAACTTCGGTGCCCGCTTGAGGGTCAAGACGGCTGAATTTGGACCGAAAATCGCTACCACCTATCACCGACCTAGATGGTTTCTGGGCTTTCCGAAATGGTGCTATGGGCGTCGTAGTTCCACACGGTTCAAAAGTTATGGGGTTTCCATTATTAGACTCGCTTCGCATTGAAAAGAAAATAAAAAGGCAACACGAGGACTTCCCGAGGTCACCCATCCTAGTACTACTCTCGCCCAAGCACGCTTTAACCGCGGAGTTCTGATGGGATCCGTGCATTAGTGCTGGTATGATCGCACCCGCTAGTACATGACTCGCGATTCCATATATCCTTTTGTTCGAAATTTCGAGTGGCTGGGCGGGGACCCACATGATTGGTTGGTATTTTTCTAACGGAAAGTGACTCGTGGATGACGAGAACACAGCAAAAGTTAAAAACCAAGCGAAAAGATCAGATCGCATATTTTTTCGGGTCGCGAACTTCGGTGCCCGCTTGAGGGTCAAGACGGCTGAATTTGACCCGAAAATCGCTACCTATCACCGACCTAGATGGTTTCTGGGCTTTCCGAAATGGTGCTATGGGCGTCAGAAGTTCCACACGGTTCAAAAGTTATGGGTTTCCATTATTAGACTCGCTTCGATTGAAAAGAAAAATAAAAGGGTGCAACACGAGGACTTCCGAGGTCACCCATCCTAGTACTACTCGCCAAGCACGCTTTAACTGCGGAGTTCTGATGGGATCCGTGCATTAGTGCTGGTATGATCGCACCCGCTAGTACATGACTCGCGATTCCATATATCCTTTGTTCGAAATTTCGAGTGGCTGGGCGGGACCTACATGATTGGTTGGTATTTTTCTAACGGAAAGTGACTCGTGGATGACGAGAACACAGCAAAAGTTAAAAACCAAGCTTAAAAGATCAGATCGCATATTTTTTCGGCCGCGAACTTCGGTGCCCGCTTGAGGGTCAAGACGGCTGAATTTGGACCCGAAAATCGCTACCACCTATCACCGACCTAGATGGTTTCTGGGCTTTCCAAATGGTGCTATGGCGCCGAGTTCCACACGGTTCAAAAGTTATGGGGTTTCCATTATTAGACTCGCTTCAGATTGAAAAGAAAAATAAAAGGTGCAACACGAGGACTTCCCGAGGTCACCCATCCTAGTACTACTCTTCCAAGCACGCTTAACCGCGGAGTTCTGATGGGATCCGTGCATTAGTGCTGGTATGATCGCACCCGCTAGTACATGACTCGCGATTCCATATATCCTTTGTTCGAAATTTCGAGTGGCTGGGCGGGACCCACATGATTGGTTGGTATTTTTCTAACGGAAAGTGACTCGGGATGACGAGAACACAGCAAAAGTTAAAAAACCGCTTAAAAGACCAGATCGCATATTTTTCGGGCCGCGAAACTTCGTGCCCGCTTGAGGGTCAAGACGGCTGAATTTGGACCGAAAATCGCTACCGACCTATCACCGACCTAGATGGTTTCTGGGCTTTCCGAAATGGTGCTATGGGCCGAGTTCCACACGGTTCAAAAGTTATGGGTTTCCATTATTAGACTCGCTTCAGATTGAAAAGAAAAATAAAAGGTGCAACACGAGGATTCCCGAGGTCACCCATCCTAGTACTACTCTCAAGCACGCTTTAACTGCGGAGTTCTGATGGGATCCGTGCATTAGTGCTGGTATGATCGCACCCGCTAGTACATGACTCGCGATTCCATATATCCTTTGTTCGAAATTTCGAGTGGCTGGGCGTGGGACCCACATGATTGGTTGGTATTTTTCTAACGGAAAGTGACTCGTGGATGACGAGAACACAGCAAAGTTAAAAACCGCTTAAAAGATCGATCGATATTTTTTCGGGCCGCGAACTTCGTGCCCGCTTGAGGGTCAAGACGGCTGAATTTGGACCGAAAATCGCTACCACCTATCACCGACCTAGATGGTTTCTGGGCTTTCCGAAATGGTGCTATGGGCCGAGTTCCACACGGTTCAAAAGTTATGGGGTTTCCATTATTAGACTCGCTTCGATTGAAAAGAAAAAATAAAAAGGGTGCAACACGAGGACTTCCTCGAGGTCACCCATCCTAGTACTACTCTCGCCAAGCACGCTTAACTGCGGAGTTCTGATGGGATCCGTGCATTAGTGCTGGTATGATCGCACCTGCTAGTACATGACTCGCGATTCCATATATCCTTTGTTCGAAATTTCGAGTGGCTGGGCGGGACCCACATGATTGGTTGGTATTTTTCTAACGGAAAGTGACTCGTGGATGACGTGAGAACACAGCAAAAGTTAAAAAAAAGCTTAAAAGACCAGATCGCATATTTTTCGGCCGCGAACTTCGTGCCCGCTTGAGGGTCAAGACGGCTGAATTTGGACCGAAAATCGCTACCACCTATCACCGACCTAGATGGTTTCTGGGCTTTCCGAAATGGTGCTATGGGCCGTGAGTTCCACACGGTTCAAAAGTTATGGGGTTTCCATTATTAGACTCGCTTCGATTGAAAAGAAAAATAAAAAGGTGCAACACGAGGACTTCCCGAGGTCACCCATCCTAGTACTACTCGCCAAGCACGCTTTAACTGCGGAGTTCTGATGGGATCCGTGCATTAGTGCTGGTATGATCGCACCTTAGTACATGACTCGCGATTCCATATATCCTTTTGTTCGAAATTTCGAGTGGCTGGGCGGGGACCCACATGATTGGTTGGTATTTTTCTAACGGAAAGTGACTCGTGGATGACGAGAACACAGCAAAAGTTAAAACCAAGCTTAAAAGACAGATCGCGATATTTTTCGGCCGAAACTTCGTGCCCGCTTGAGGGTCAAGACGGCTGAATTTGGACCAAAAATCGCTACCACCTATCACCGACCTAGATGGTTTCTGGGCTTTCCGAAATGGTGCTATGGGCGTCGTGAGTTCCACACGGTTCAAAAGTTATGGGGTTTCCATTATTAGACTCGCTTCGATTGAAAAGAAAAATAAAAGGTGCAACACGAGGACTTCCGAGGTCACCCATCCTAGTACTACTCGCCAAGCACGCTTTAACTGCGGAGTTCTGATGGGATCCGTGCATTAGTGCTGGTATGATCGCACCCGCTAGTACATGACTCGCGATTCCATATATCCTTTGTTCGAAATTTCGAGTGGCTGGGCGTGGACCCACATGATTGGTTGGTATTTTTCTAACGGAAAGTGACTCGTGGATGACGAGAACACAGCAAAAGTTAAAAACCAAGCAAAAGATCAGATCGCGATATTTTTTCGGGCCGCGAACTTCGGGTGCCCGCTTGAGGGTCAAGACGGCTGAATTTGGACCTGAAAATCGCTACCGACCTATCACCGACCTAGATGGTTTCTGGGCTTTCCGAAATGGTGCTATGGGCGCCGAGTTCCACACGGTTCAAAAGTTATGGGGTTTCCATTATTAGACTCGCTTCGATTGAAAAGAAAAAATAAAAGGGTGCAACACGAGGACTTCCCGAGGTCACCCATCCTAGTACTACTCTTCCAAGCACGCTTTAACTGCGGAGTTCTGATGGGATCCGTGCATTAGTGCTGGTATGATCGCACCTGCTAGTACATGACTCGCGATTCCATATATCCTTTGTTCGAAATTTCGAGTGGCTGGGCGGGACCTACATGATTGGTTGGTATTTTTCTAACGGAAAGTGACTCGTGGATGACGAGAACACAGCAAAAGTTAAAAACCAAGCTTAAAAGATCAGATCGATATTTTTTCGGCCGCGAACTTCGGGTGCCCGCTTTGAGGGTCAAGACGGCTGAATTTGGACCGAAAATCGCTACCACCTATCACCGACCTAGATGGTTTCTGGGCTTTCCGAAATGGTGCTATGGGCGTCGAAGTTCCACACGGTTCAAAAGTTATGGGTTTCCATTATTAGACTCGCTTCAGATTGAAAAGAAAAATAAAAGGGTGCAACACGAGGACTTCCCGAGGTCACCCATCCTAGTACTACTCTCGCCAAGCACGCTTAACTGCGGAGTTCTGATGGGATCCGTGCATTAGTGCTGGTATGATCGCACCTGCTAGTACATGACTCGCGATTCCATATATCCTTTGTTCGAAATTTCGAGTGGCTGGGCGTGGGACCCACATGATTGGTTGGTATTTTTCTAACGGAAAGTGACTCGTGGATGACGAGAACACAGCAAAAGTTAAAAAAACCAAGCTTAAAAGACCAGATCGCGATATTTTTTCGGGCCGAACTTCGGTGCCCGCTTGAGGGTCAAGACGGCTGAATTTGGACTCAAAATCGCTACCACCTATCACCGACCTAGATGGTTTCTGGGCTTTCCGAAATGGTGCTATGGGCCGAGTTCCACACGGTTCAAAAGTTATGGGGTTTCCATTATTAGACTCGCTTCGATTGAAAAGAAAAATAAAAAGGTGCAACACGAGGACTTCCCGAGGTCACCCATCCTAGTACTACTCGCCCAAGCACGCTTTAACTGCGGAGTTCTGATGGGATCCGTGCATTAGTGCTGGTATGATCGCACCTGCTAGTACATGACTCGCGATTCCATATATCCTTTGTTCGAAATTTCGAGTGGCTGGGCTGGGACCCACATGATTGGTTGGTATTTTTCTAACGGAAAGTGACTCGTGGATGACGAGAACACAGCAAAAGTTAAAACCAGTTAAAAGATCAGATCGCGATATTTTTTCGGGCCGCGAACTTCGGTGCCCGCTTGAGGGTCAAGACGGCTGAATTTGACTGAAAATCGCTACCGACCTATCACCGACCTAGATGGTTTCTGGGCTTTCCGAAATGGTGCTATGGGCCGAGTTCCACACGGTTCAAAAGTTATGGGGTTTCCATTATTAGACTCGCTTCAGATTGAAAAGAAAAATAAAAGGTGCAACACGAGGACTTCCTCGAGGTCACCCATCCTAGTACTACTCTCGCCCAAGCACGCTTAACCGCGGAGTTCTGATGGGATCCGTGCATTAGTGCTGGTATGATCGCACCCGCTAGTACATGACTCGCGATTCCATATATCCTTTGTTCGAAATTTCGAGTGGCTGGGCGGGACCCACATGATTGGTTGGTATTTTCTCTAACGGAAAGTGACTCGTGGATGACGAGAACACAGCAAAAGTTAAAAACCAAGCTTAAAAGACCAGATCGCGATATTTTTTCGGCCGCGAACTTCGGTGCCCGCTTGAGGGTCAAGACGGCTGAATTTGGACTCGAAAATCGCTACCGACCTATCACCGACCTAGATGGTTTCTGGGCTTTCCGAAATGGTGCTATGGGCGTCGAGTTCCACACGGTTCAAAAGTTATGGGTTTCCATTATTAGACTCGCTTCGCATTGAAAAGAAAAATAAAAGGTGCAACACGAGGACTTCCCGAGGTCACCCATCCTAGTACTACTCGCAAGCACGCTTAACTGCGGAGTTCTGATGGGATCCGTGCATTAGTGCTGGTATGATCGCACCTGCTAGTACATGACTCGCGATTCCATATATCCTTTTGTTCGAAATTTCGAGTGGCTGGGCGGGACCCACATGATTGGTTGGTATTTTTCTAACGGAAAGTGACTCGTGGATGACGAGAACACAGCAAAAGTTAAAACCAAGCTTAAAAGACCAGATCGCGATATTTTTCGGCCGCGAACTTCGGGTGCCCGCTTGAGGGTCAAGACGGCTGAATTTGGACCAAAATCGCTACCACCTATCACCGACCTAGATGGTTTCTGGGCTTTCCAAATGGTGCTATGGGCGTCGAGTTCCACACGGTTCAAAAGTTATGGGTTTCCATTATTAGACTCGCTTCGATTGAAAAGAAAAATAAAAAGGTGCAACACGAGGACTTCCGGAGGTCACCCATCCTAGTACTACTCGCCCAAGCACGCTTTAACTGCGGAGTTCTGATGGGATCCGTGCATTAGTGCTGGTATGATCGCACCTGCTAGTACATGACTCGCGATTCCATATATCCTTTGTTCGAAATTTCGAGTGGCTGGGCGGGACCCACATGATTGGTTGGTATTTTTCTAACGGAAAGTGACTCGTGGATGACGAGAACACAGCAAAAGTTAAAAACCAAGCTTAAAAGACCAGATCGATATTTTTTCGGCCGCGAACTTCGGTGCCCGCTTGAGGGTCAAGACGGCTGAATTTGACCGAAAATCGCTACCACCTATCACCGACCTAGATGGTTTCTGGGCTTTCCGAAATGGTGCTATGGGCGTCGAGTTCCACACGGTTCAAAAGTTATGGGTTTCCATTATTAGACTCGCTTCGATTGAAAAGAAAAATAAAAAGGTGCAACACGAGGACTTCCCGAGGTCACCCATCCTAGTACTACTCGCCCAAGCACGCTTTAACTGCGGAGTTCTGATGGGATCCGTGCATTAGTGCTGGTATGATCGCACCTGCTAGTACATGACTCGCGATTCCATATATCCTTTGTTCGAAATTTCGAGTGGCTGGGCGTGGACCCACATGATTGGTTGGTATTTTTCTAACGGAAAGTGACTCGTGGATGACGAGAACACAGCAAAAGTTAAAAAAACCGTTTAAAAGATCAGATCGCGATATTTTTTCGGGCCGCGAACTTCGTGCCCGCTTGAGGGTCAAGACGGCTGAATTTGGACCAAAATCGCTACACCTATCATCACCGACCTAGATGGTTTCTGGGCTTTCCGAAATGGTGCTATGGGCCGAGTTCCACACGGTTCAAAAGTTATGGGGTTTCCATTATTAGACTCGCTTCGATTGAAAAGAAAAATAAAAGGTGCAACACGAGGACTTCCCGAGGTCACCCATCCTAGTACTACTCGCCAAGCACGCTTTAACTGCGGAGTTCTGATGGGATCCGTGCATTAGTGCTGGTATGATCGCACCCGCTAGTACATGACTCGCGATTCCATATATCCTTTGTTCGAAATTTCGAGTGGCTGGGCTGGGACCCACATGATTGGTTGGTATTTTTCTAACGGAAAGTGACTCGTGGATGACGAGAACACAGCAAAAGTTAAAAACCAGCTTAAAAGACCAGATCGCGATATTTTTTCGGGCCGCGAACTTCGTGCCCGCTTGAGGGTCAAGACGGCTGAATTTGGACCGAAAATCGCTACCACCTATCACCGACCTAGATGGTTTCTGGGCTTTCCGAAATGGTGCTATGGGCGTCGAGTTCCACACGGTTCAAAAGTTATGGGGTTTCCATTATTAGACTCGCTTCGATTGAAAAGAAAAATAAAAAGGGTGCAACACGAGGACTTCCCGAGGTCACCCATCCTAGTACTACTCGCCAAGCACGCTTTAACTGCGGAGTTCTGATGGGATCCGTGCATTAGTGCTGGTATGATCGCACCCGCTAGTACATGACTCGCGATTCCATATATCCTTTGTTCGAAATTTCGAGTGGCTGGGACCCACATGATTGGTTGGTATTTTTCTAACGGAAAGTGACTCGTGGATGACGAGAACACAGCAAAAGTTAAAAAAACCAAGCTTAAAAGATCAGATCGCATATTTTTTCGGCCGCGAACTTCGGTGCCCGCTTGAGGGTCAAGACGGCTGAATTTGGACCCGAAAATCGCTACCGACCTATCACCGACCTAGATGGTTTCTGGGCTTTCCGAAATGGTGCTATGGGCGTCGAGTTCCACACGGTTCAAAAGTTATGGGGTTTCCATTATTAGACTCGCTTCGATTGAAAAGAAAAATAAAAAGGTGCAACACGAGGACTTCCGAGGTCACCCATCCTAGTACTACTCGCCCAAGCACGCTTTAACTGCGGAGTTCTGATGGGATCCGTGCATTAGTGCTGGTATGATCGCACCCGCTAGTACATGACTCGCGATTCCATATATCCTTTGTTCGAAATTTCGAGTGTGGCTGGGACCCACATGATTGGTTGGTATTTTTCTCTAACGGAAAGTGACTCGTGGATGACGTAGAACACAGCAAAAGTTAAAACCAAGCGAAAAGATCAGATCGCGATATTTTTTCGGGCCGCGAACTTCGGTGCCCGCTTGAGGGTCAAGACGGCTGAATTTGACTGAAAATCGCTCACCCACCGATGGTTTCTGGGCTTTCCGAATGGTGCTATGGGCCGTTCCAACGGTTCAAAAGTTATGGGTTTCCATTATTAGACTCGCTTCATTGAAAAGAAAAATAAAAGGTGCAACACGAGGACTTCCCGAGGTCACCCATCCTAGTACTACTCGCCAAGCACGCTTTAACTGCGGAGTTCTGATGGGATCCGTGCATTAGTGCTGGTATGATCGCACCTGCTAGTACATGACTCGCGATTCCATATATCCTTTGTTCGAAATTTCGAGTGGCTGGGCGGGACCCACATGATTGGTTGGTATTTTTCTAACGGAAAGTGACTCGTGGATGACGAGAACACAGCAAAAGTTAAAAAACCAAGCTTAAAAGATCAGATCGCGATATTTTTTCGGGCCGCGAACTTCGGTGCCCGCTTGAGGGTCAAGACGGCTGAATTTGGACCCGAAAATCGCTACCACCTATCACCGACCTAGATGGTTTCTGGGCTTTCCGAAATGGTGCTATGGGCGTCGAGTTCCACACGGTTCAAAAGTTATGGGGTTTCCATTATTAGACTCGCTTCGATTGAAAAGAAAAATAAAAAGGTGCAACACGGACTTCCCGAGGTCACCCATCCTAGTACTACTCGCCCAACGCTTTAACTGCGGAGTTCTGATGGGATCCGTGCATTAGTGCTGGTATGATCGCACCCGCTAGTACATGACTCGCGATTCCATATATCCTTTGTTCGAAATTTCGAGTGGCTGGGCGGGACCCACATGATTGGTTGGTATTTTTCTAACGGAAAGTGACTCGTGGATGACGAGAACACAGCAAAAGTTAAAACCAAGCTTAAAAGATCAGATCGCGATATTTTTTTCGGCCGCGAACTTCGGTGCCCGCTTGAGGGTCAAGACGGCTGAATTTGGACCGAAAATCGCTACCACCTATCACCGACCTAGATGGTTTCTGGGCTTTCCGAAATGGTGCTATGGGCCGAGTTCCACACGGTTCAAAAGTTATGGGGTTTCCATTATTAGACTCGCTTCGATTGAAAAGAAAAATAAAAAGGTGCAACACGAGGACTTCCCGAGGTCACCCATCCTAGTACTACTCTCGCCCAAGCACGCTTTAACTGCGGAGTTCTGATGGGATCCGTGCATTAGTGCTGGTATGATCGCACCTGCTAGTACATGACTCGCGATTCCATATATCCTTTGTTCGAAATTTCGAGTGGCTGGGCGGGGACCCACATGATTGGTTGGTATTTTTCTAACGGAAAGTGACTCGTGGATGACGAGAACACAGCAAAAGTTAAAAACCAAGCTTAAAAGATCAGATCGCGATATTTTTTCGGGCCGCGAACTCCCGCTTGAGGGTCAAGACGGCTGAATTTGACCGAAAATCGCTACCACCTATCACCGACCTAGATGGTTTCTGGGCTTTCCAAATGGTGCTATGGGCGTCGAGTTCCACACGGTTCAAAAGTTATGGGGTTTCCATTATTAGACTCGCTTCAGATTGAAAAGAAAAATAAAAGGTGCAACACGAGGACTTCCCGAGGTCACCCATCCTAGTACTACTCTCCCAAGCACGCTTTAACTGCGGAGTTCTGATGGGATCCGTGCATTAGTGCTGGTATGATCGCACCTGCTAGTACATGACTCGCGATTCCATATATCCTTTGTTCGAAATTTCGAGTGGCTGGGCGGGGACCCACATGATTGGTTGGTATTTTTCTAACGGAAAGTGACTCGTGGATGACGAGAACACAGCAAAAGTTAAAAAACCAAGCTTAAAAGATCAGATCGATATTTTTTCGGCCGCGAACTTCGTGCCCGCTTTGAGGGTCAAGACGGCTGAATTTGGACTCAAAATCGCTACCGACCTATCACCGACCTAGATGGTTTCTGGGCTTTCCGAAATGGTGCTATGGGCGTCGAGTTCCACACGGTTCAAAAGTTATGGGGTTTCCATTATTAGACTCGCTTCGATTGAAAAGAAAAATAAAAAGGTGCAACACGAGGACTTCCCGAGGTCACCCATCCTAGTACTACTCGCCCAAGCACGCTTTAACTGCGGAGTTCTGATGGGATCCGTGCATTAGTGCTGGTATGATCGCACCCGCTAGTACATGACTCGCGATTCCATATATCCTTTGTTCGAAATTTCGAGTGGCTGGGCGGGACCCACATGATTGGTTGGTATTTTTCTAACGGAAAGTGACTCGTGGATGACGAGAACACAGCAAAAGTTAAAAAAAAGCGTTTAAAAGACCAGATCGCGATATTTTTTCGGGCCGCGAACTTCGGGTGCCCGCTTGAGGGTCAAGACGGCTGAATTTGGACCCGAAAATCGCTACCACCTATCACCGACCTAGATGGTTTCTGGGCTTTCCGAAATGGTGCTATGGGCGTCGAGTTCCACACGGTTCAAAAGTTATGGGTTTCCATTATTAGACTCGCTTCGATTGAAAAGAAAAATAAAAAGGTGCAACACGAGGACTTCCCGAGGTCACCCATCCTAGTACTACTCGCCCAAGCACGCTTTAACTCGCGGAGTTCTGATGGGATCCGTGCATTAGTGCTGGTATGATCGCACCTGCTAGTACATGACTCGCGATTCCATATATCCTTTGTTCGAAATTTCGAGTGGCTGGGACCCACATGATTGGTTGGTATTTTTCTAACGGAAAGTGACTCGTGGATGACGAGAACACAGCAAAAGTTAAAAAAAAAAAGACCAGATCGCGATATTTTTTCGGGCCGCGAACTTCGGTGCCCGCTTGAGGGTCAAGACGGCTGAATTTGGACTGAAAATCGCTACCGACCTATCACCGACCTAGATGGTTTCTGGGCTTTCCGAAATGGTGCTATGGGCGTCGAGTTCCACACGGTTCAAAAGTTATGGGGTTTCCATTATTAGACTCGCTTCGATTGAAAAGAAAAATAAAAAGGTGCAACACGAGGACTTCCCGAGGTCACCCATCCTAGTACTACTCGCCCAAGCACGCTTTAACTGCGGAGTTCTGATGGGATCCGTGCATTAGTGCTGGTATGATCGCACCCGCTAGTACATGACTCGCGATTCCATATATCCTTTGTTCGAAATTTCGAGTGGCTGGGCGGGACCCACATGATTGGTTGGTATTTTTCTAACGGAAAGTGACTCGTGGATGACGAGAACACAGCAAAAGTTAAAAAACCAAGCTTAAAAGATCAGATCGCGATATTTTTCGGGCCGCGAACTTCGGTGCCCGCTTGAGGGTCAAGACGGCTGAATTTGGACCGAAAATCGCTACCGACCTATCACCGACCTAGATGGTTTCTGGGCTTTCCGAAATGGTGCTATGGGCGTCGAGTTCCACACGGTTCAAAAGTTATGGGTTTCCATTATTAGACTCGCTTCGATTGAAAAGAAAAATAAAAAGGTGCAACACGAGGACTTCCCGAGGTCACCCATCCTAGTACTACTCGCCCAAGCACGCTTTAACGCGGAGTTCTGATGGGATCCGTGCATTAGTGCTGGTATGATCGCACCTGCTAGTACATGACTCGCGATTCCATATATCCTTTGTTCGAAATTTCGAGTGGCTGGGCGGGACCCACATGATTGGTTGGTATTTTTCTAACGGAAAGTGACTCGTGGATGACGAGAACACAGCAAAAGTTAAAAAACCAAGCTTAAAAGATCAGATCGCGATATTTTTTCGGCCGCGAACTTCGGTGCCCGCTTGAGGGTCAAGACGGCTGAATTTGGACTGAAAATCGCTACCACCTATCACCGACCTAGATGGTTTCTGGGCTTTCCGAAATGGTGCTATGGGCGTCGAGTTCCACACGGTTCAAAAGTTATGGGTTTCCATTATTAGACTCGCTTCGATTGAAAAGAAAAATAAAAGGTGCAACACGAGGACTTCCCGAGGTCACCCATCCTAGTACTACTCTCGCCAAGCACGCTTTAACTGCGGAGTTCTGATGGGATCCGTGCATTAGTGCTGGTATGATCGCACCCGCTAGTACATGACTCGCGATTCCATATATCCTTTGTTCGAAATTTCGAGTGGCTGGGCGGGACCCACATGATTGGTTGGTATTTTTCTAACGGAAAGTGACTCGTGGATGACGAGAACACAGCAAAAGTTAAAAAAACCGCTTAAAAGATCAGATCGATATTTTTTCGGCCGCGAACTTCGGTGCCCGCTTGAGGGTCAAGACGGCTGAATTTGGACCGAAAATCGCTACCGACCTATCACCGACCTAGATGGTTTCTGGGCTTTCCGAAATGGTGCTATGGGCGCCGAGTTCCACACGGTTCAAAAGTTATGGGGTTTCCATTATTAGACTCGCTTCAGAAAAATAAAAGGTGCAACACGACTCGAGGTCACCCATCCTAGCACGCTTAACTTTAACGCGGAGTTCTGATGGGATCCGTGCATTAGTGCTGGTATGATCGCACCTGCTAGTACATGACTCGCGATTCCATATATCCTTTGTTCGAAATTTCGAGTGGCTGGGCGGGACCCACATGATTGGTTGGTATTTTTCTAACGGAAAGTGACTCGTGGATGACGAGAACACAGCAAAAGTTAAAAAAACCGCTTAAAAGATCAGATCGCGATATTTTTTCGGGCCGCGAACTTCGGTGCCCGCTTGAGGGTCAAGACGGCTGAATTTGGACCCGAAAATCGCTACCACCTATCACCGACCTAGATGGTTTCTGGGCTTTCCGAAATGGTGCTATGGGCGTCGAGTTCCACACGGTTCAAAAGTTATGGGGTTTCCATTATTAGACTCGCTTCAGATTGAAAAGAAAAATAAAAGGTGCAACACGAGGACTTCCCGAGGTCACCCATCCTAGTACTACTCTCGCCAAGCACGCTTTAACTGCGGAGTTCTGATGGGATCCGTGCATTAGTGCTGGTATGATCGCACCTGCTAGTACATGACTCGCGATTCCATATATCCTTTGTTCGAAATTTCGAGTGGCTGGGCTGGGACCCACATGATTGGTTGGTATTTTTCTAACGGAAAGTGACTCGTGGATGACGAGAACACAGCAAAAGTTAAAAACCAAGCTTAAAAGATCAGATCGCGATATTTTTTCGGCCGCGAACTTCGGTGCCCGCTTGAGGGTCAAGACGGCTGAATTTGGACTGAAAATCGCTACCACCTATCACCGACCTAGATGGTTTCTGGGCTTTCCGAAATGGTGCTATGGGCCGTGAGTTCCACACGGTTCAAAAGTTATGGGGTTTCCATTATTAGACTCGCTTCGATTGAAAAGAAAAATAAAAGGTGCAACACGAGGACTTCCCGAGGTCACCCATCCTAGTACTACTCGCCCAAGCACGCTTTAACTGCGGAGTTCTGATGGGATCCGTGCATTAGTGCTGGTATGATCGCACCTGCTAGTACATGACTCGCGATTCCATATATCCTTTGTTCGAAATTTCGAGTGGCTGGGCTGGGACCCACATGATTGGTTGGTATTTTTCTAACGGAAAGTGACTCGTGGATGACGAGAACACAGCAAAAGTTAAAAACCGTTTAAAAGATCAGATCGCGATATTTTTCGGGCCGCGAACTTCGGTGCCCGCTTGAGGGTCAAGACGGCTGAATTTGGACTGAAAATCGCTACCACCTATCACCGACCTAGATGGTTTCTGGGCTTTCCGAAATGGTGCTATGGGCCGAGTTCCACACGGTTCAAAAGTTATGGGGTTTCCATTATTAGACTCGCTTCGATTGAAAAGAAAAATAAAAGGGTGCAACACGAGGACTTCCCGAGGTCACCCATCCTAGTACTACTCTCGCCAAGCACGCTTTAACTGCGGAGTTCTGATGGGATCCGTGCATTAGTGCTGGTATGATCGCACCTGCTAGTACATGACTCGCGATTCCATATATCCTTTGTTCGAAATTTCGAGTGGCTGGGCGGGACCCACATGATTGGTTGGTATTTTTCTAACGGAAAGTGACTCGTGGATGACGAGAACACAGCAAAAGTTAAAAACCAAGCTTAAAAGATCAGATCGCGATATTTTTTCGGCCGCGAACTTCGGTGCCCGCTTGAGGGTCAAGACGGCTGAATTTGGACCGAAAATCGCTACCACCTATCACCGACCTAGATGGTTTCTGGGCTTTCCGAAATGGTGCTATGGGCGTCGAGTTCCACACGGTTCAAAAGTTATGGGGTTTCCATTATTAGACTCGCTTCAGATTGAAAAGAAAAATAAAAGGTGCAACACGAGGACTTCCCGAGGTCACCCATCCTAGTACTACTCTCGCCAAGCACGCTTTAACTGCGGAGTTCTGATGGGATCCGTGCATTAGTGCTGGTATGATCGCACCTGCTAGTACATGACTCGCGATTCCATATATCCTTTGTTCGAAATTTCGAGTGGCTGCGGGGACCCACATGATTGGTTGGTATTTTTCTAACGGAAAGTGACTCGTGGATGACGAGAACACAGCAAAAGTTAAAAACCAAGCTTAAAAGATCAGATCGCATATTTTTCGGCCGCGAACTTCGGGTGCCCGCTTGAGGGTCAAGACGGCTGAATTTGGACTGAAAATCGCTACCACCTATCACCGACCTAGATGGTTTCTGGGCTTTCCGAAATGGTGCTATGGGCGTCGAGTTCCACACGGTTCAAAAGTTATGGGTTTCCATTATTAGACTCGCTTCAGATTGAAAAGAAAAATAAAAAGGTGCAACACGAGGACTTCCCGAGGTCACCCATCCTAGTACTACTCGCCAAGCACGCTTTAACCGCGGAGTTCTGATGGGATCCGTGCATTAGTGCTGGTATGATCGCACCCGCTAGTACATGACTCGCGATTCCATATATCCTTTGTTCGAAATTTCGAGTGGCTGGGCTGGACCCACATGATTGGTTGGTATTTTTCTAACGGAAAGTGACTCGTGGATGACGAGAACACAGCAAAAGTTAAAACCAAGCTTAAAAGACCAGATCGCATATTTTTTCGGGCCGCGAACTTCGGTGCCCGCTTGAGGGTCAAGACGGCTGAATTTGGACCCGAAAATCGCTACCACCTATCACCGACCTAGATGGTTTCTGGGCTTTCCAAATGGTGCTATGGGCGTCGAGTTCCACACGGTTCAAAAGTTATGGGGTTTCCATTATTAGACTCGCTTCGATTGAAAAGAAAAATAAAAGGGTGCAACACGAGGACTTCCGGAGGTCACCCATCCTAGTACTACTCTCCCAAGCACGCTTTAACTGCGGAGTTCTGATGGGATCCGTGCATTAGTGCTGGTATGATCGCACCCGCTAGTACATGACTCGCGATTCCATATATCCTTTGTTCGAAATTTCGAGTGGCTGGGCGGGACCCACATGATTGGTTGGTATTTTTCTAACGGAAAGTGACTCGTGGATGACGAGAACACAGCAAAAGTTAAAAACCAAGCTTAAAAGATCAGATCGCATATTTTTTTCGGGCCGCGAACTTCGGTGCCCGCTTGAGGGTCAAGACGGCTGAATTTGGACCCGAAAATCGCTACCACCTATCACCGACCTAGATGGTTTCTGGGCTTTCCGAAATGGTGCTATGGGCGTCGAGTTCCACACGGTTCAAAAGTTATGGGGTTTCCATTATTAGACTCGCTTCGATTGAAAAGAAAAATAAAAGGTGCAACACGAGGACTTCCCGAGGTCACCCATCCTAGTACTACTCTCGCCAAGCACGCTTTAACTGCGGAGTTCTGATGGGATCCGTGCATTAGTGCTGGTATGATCGCACCTGCTAGTACATGACTCGCGATTCCATATATCCTTTGTTCGAAATTTCGAGTGGCTGGGCGGGGACCCACATGATTGGTTGGTATTTTTCTAACGGAAAGTGACTCGTGGATGACGAGAACACAGCAAAAGTTAAAACCAAGCTTAAAAGATCAGATCGCGATATTTTTTCGGGCCGCGAACTTCGGGTGCCCGCTTGAGGGTCAAGACGGCTGAATTTGGACCCGAAAATCGCTACCACCTATCACCGACCTAGATGGTTTCTGGGCTTTCCGAAATGGTGCTATGGGCCGAGTTCCACACGGTTCAAAAGTTATGGGGTTTCCATTATTAGACTCGCTTCGATTGAAAAGAAAAATAAAAGGTGCAACACGAGGACTTCCCGAGGTCACCCATCCTAGTACTACTCGCCAAGCACGCTTTAACTGCGGAGTTCTGATGGGATCCGTGCATTAGTGCTGGTATGATCGCACCGCTAGTACATGACTCGCGATTCCATATATCCTTTGTTCGAAATTTCGAGTGGCTGGGCGGGACCCACATGATTGGTTGGTATTTTTCTAACGGAAAGTGACTCGTGGATGACGAGAACACAGCAAAAGTTAAAAAACCAAGCTTAAAAGATCAGATCGCATATTTTTTTCGGCCGCGAACTTCGGTGCCCGCTTGAGGGTCAAGACGGCTGAATTTGGACCGAAAATCGCTACCACCTATCACCGACCTAGATGGTTTCTGGGCTTTCCGAAATGGTGCTATGGGCGTCGAGTTCCACACGGTTCAAAAGTTATGGGGTTTCCATTATTAGACTCGCTTCGATTGAAAAGAAAAATAAAAAGGTGCAACACGAGGACTTCCCGAGGTCACCCATCCTAGTACTACTCGCCAAGCACGCTTTAACTGCGGAGTTCTGATGGGATCCGTGCATTAGTGCTGGTATGATCGCACCCGCTAGTACATGACTCGCGATTCCATATATCCTTTGTTCGAAATTTCGAGTGGCTGGGCGGGACCCACATGATTGGTTGGTATTTTTCTAACGGAAAGTGACTCGTGGATGACGAGAACACAGCAAAAGTTAAAAACCGCTTAAAAGACCAGATCGCGATATTTTTCGGGCCGCGAACTTCGTGCCCGCTTGAGGGTCAAGACGGCTGAATTTGGACCGAAAATCGCTACCTATCATCACCGACCTAGATGGTTTCTGGGCTTTCCGAAATGGTGCTATGGGCGTCGAGTTCCACACGGTTCAAAAGTTATGGGTTTCCATTATTAGACTCGCTTCGATTGAAAAGAAAAATAAAAAGGTGCAACACGAGGACTTCCCGAGGTCACCCATCCTAGTACTACTCTCAAGCACGCTTTAACTGCGGAGTTCTGATGGGATCCGTGCATTAGTGCTGGTATGATCGCACCTGCTAGTACATGACTCGCGATTCCATATATCCTTTGTTCGAAATTTCGAGTGGCTGGGCGGGACCCACATGATTGGTTGGTATTTTTCTAACGGAAAGTGACTCGTGGATGACGAGAACACAGCAAAAGTTAAAAAACCAAGCTTAAAAGACCAGATCGCGATATTTTTTCGGGCCGAAACTTCGGTGCCCGCTTGAGGGTCAAGACGGCTGAATTTGGACCAAAATCGCTACCACCTATCACCGACCTAGATGGTTTCTGGGCTTTCCGAAATGGTGCTATGGGCGTCGAGTTCCACACGGTTCAAAAGTTATGGGGTTTCCATTATTAGACTCGCTTCGATTGAAAAGAAAAATAAAAAGGTGCAACACGAGGACTTCCCGAGGTCACCCATCCTAGTACTACTCGCCAAGCACGCTTTAACTGCGGAGTTCTGATGGGATCCGTGCATTAGTGCTGGTATGATCGCACCTGCTAGTACATGACTCGCGATTCCATATATCCTTTGTTCGAAATTTCGAGTGGCTGGGCGGGACCCACATGATTGGTTGGTATTTTTCTAACGGAAAGTGACTCGTGGATGACGAGAACACAGCAAAAGTTAAAAAACCAAGCTTAAAAGATCAGATCGCGATATTTTTTCGGCCGCGAACTTCGTGCCCGCTTGAGGGTCAAGACGGCTGAATTTGGACCCGAAAATCGCTACCACCTATCACCGACCTAGATGGTTTCTGGGCTTTCCGAAATGGTGCTATGGGCGTGAGTTCCACACGGTTCAAAAGTTATGGGGTTTCCATTATTAGACTCGCTTCAGATTGAAAAGAAAAATAAAAAGGTGCAACACGAGGACTTCCCGAGGTCACCCATCCTAGTACTACTCTCCAAGCACGCTTTAACTGCGGAGTTCTGATGGGATCCGTGCATTAGTGCTGGTATGATCGCACCCGCTAGTACATGACTCGCGATTCCATATATCCTTTGTTCGAAATTTCGAGTGGCTGGGCGGGACCCACATGATTGGTTGGTATTTTTCTAACGGAAAGTGACTCGTGGATGACGAGAACACAGCAAAAGTTAAAAACCAAGCTTAAAAGATCAGATCGCGATATTTTTCGGCCGCGAACTTCGGTGCCCGCTTGAGGGTCAAGACGGCTGAATTTGGACCCGAAAATCGCTACCACCTATCACCGACCTAGATGGTTTCTGGGCTTTCCAAATGGTGCTATGGGCGTCGAGTTCCACACGGTTCAAAAGTTATGGGGTTTCCATTATTAGACTCGCTTCGATTGAAAAGAAAAATAAAAAGGTGCAACACGAGGACTTCCCGAGGTCACCCATCCTAGTACTACTCGCCAAGCACGCTTTAACTGCGGAGTTCTGATGGGATCCGTGCATTAGTGCTGGTATGATCGCACCTGCTAGTACATGACTCGCGATTCCATATATCCTTTGTTCGAAATTTCGAGTGGCTGGGACCCACATGATTGGTTGGTATTTTTCTAACGGAAAGTGACTCGTGGATGACGAGAACACAGCAAAAGTTAAAAAACCAAGCTTAAAAGATCAGATCGCGATATTTTTCGGCCGCGAACTTCGGTGCCCGCTTGAGGGTCAAGACGGCTGAATTTGGACCGAAAATCGCTACCACCTATCACCGACCTAGATGGTTTCTGGGCTTTCCGAAATGGTGCTATGGGCGTCGAGTTCCACACGGTTCAAAAGTTATGGGTTTCCATTATTAGACTCGCTTCGATTGAAAAGAAAAATAAAAGGGTGCAACACGAGGACTTCCCGAGGTCACCCATCCTAGTACTACTCTCGCCAAGCACGCTTTAACTGCGGAGTTCTGATGGGATCCGTGCATTAGTGCTGGTATGATCGCACCTGCTAGTACATGACTCGCGATTCCATATATCCTTTGTTCGAAATTTCGAGTGGCTGGGCGGGGACCCACATGATTGGTTGGTATTTTTCTAACGGAAAGTGACTCGTGGATGACGAGAACACAGCAAAAGTTAAAAAAAAAGCTTAAAAGATCAGATCGCGATATTTTTTTCGGGCCGCGAACTTCGGTGCCCGCTTGAGGGTCAAGACGGCTGAATTTGGACCAAAAATCGCTACCACCTATCACCGACCTAGATGGTTTCTGGGCTTTCCGAAATGGTGCTATGGGCGTCGAGTTCCACACGGTTCAAAAGTTATGGGGTTTCCATTATTAGACTCGCTTCGATTGAAAAGAAAAATAAAAAGGTGCAACACGAGGACTTCCCGAGGTCACCCATCCTAGTACTACTCGCCAAGCACGCTTTAACTGCGGAGTTCTGATGGGATCCGTGCATTAGTGCTGGTATGATCGCACCCGCTAGTACATGACTCGCGATTCCATATATCCTTTGTTCGAAATTTCGAGTGGCTGGGCGGGACCCACATGATTGGTTGGTATTTTTCTAACGGAAAGTGACTCGTGGATGACGAGAACACAGCAAAAGTTAAAAAACCAAGCTTAAAAGACCAGATCGCGATATTTTTTCGGGCCGCGAACTTCGGTGCCCGCTTGAGGGTCAAGACGGCTGAATTTGGACCGAAAATCGCTACCACCTATCACCGACCTAGATGGTTTCTGGGCTTTCCGAAATGGTGCTATGGGCGTCGAGTTCCACACGGTTCAAAAGTTATGGGGTTTCCATTATTAGACTCGCTTCGATTGAAAAGAAAAATAAAAGGTGCAACACGAGGACTTCCCGAGGTCACCCATCCTAGTACTACTCTCGCCAAGCACGCTTTAACTGCGGAGTTCTGATGGGATCCGTGCATTAGTGCTGGTATGATCGCACCTGCTAGTACATGACTCGCGATTCCATATATCCTTTGTTCGAAATTTCGAGTGGCTGGGCTGGACCCACATGATTGGTTGGTATTTTTCTAACGGAAAGTGACTCGTGGATGACGAGAACACAGCAAAAGTTAAAAACCAAGCTTAAAAGATCAGATCGCGATATTTTTCGGGCCGCGAACTTCGGTGCCCGCTTGAGGGTCAAGACGGCTGAATTTGGACCGAAAATCGCTACCACCTATCACCGACCTAGATGGTTTCTGGGCTTTCCGAAATGGTGCTATGGGCGTCGAGTTCCACACGGTTCAAAAGTTATGGGGTTTCCATTATTAGACTCGCTTCGATTGAAAAGAAAAATAAAAGGGTGCAACACGAGGACTTCCCGAGGTCACCCATCCTAGTACTACTCGCCCAAGCACGCTTTAACTGCGGAGTTCTGATGGGATCCGTGCATTAGTGCTGGTATGATCGCACCCGCTAGTACATGACTCGCGATTCCATATATCCTTTGTTCGAAATTTCGAGTGGCTGGGCGGGACCCACATGATTGGTTGGTATTTTTCTAACGGAAAGTGACTCGTGGATGACGAGAACACAGCAAAAGTTAAAACCAAGCTTAAAAGATCAGATCGCGATATTTTTTTCGGGCCGCGAACTTCGGGTGCCCGCTTGAGGGTCAAGACGGCTGAATTTGGACCGAAAATCGCTACCACCTATCACCGACCTAGATGGTTTCTGGGCTTTCCGAAATGGTGCTATGGGCGTCGAGTTCCACACGGTTCAAAAGTTATGGGGTTTCCATTATTAGACTCGCTTCGATTGAAAAGAAAAATAAAAGGTGCAACACGAGGACTTCCCGAGGTCACCCATCCTAGTACTACTCGCCAAGCACGCTTTAACTGCGGAGTTCTGATGGGATCCGTGCATTAGTGCTGGTATGATCGCACCCGCTAGTACATGACTCGCGATTCCATATATCCTTTGTTCGAAATTTCGAGTGGCTGGGCGGGACCCACATGATTGGTTGGTATTTTTCTAACGGAAAGTGACTCGTGGATGACGAGAACACAGCAAAAGTTAAAAAAAAACCTTAAAAGATCAGATCGCGATATTTTTTTCGGGCGAACTTCGGTGCCCGCTTGAGGGTCAAGACGGCTGAATTTGGACCGAAAATCGCTACCACCTATCACCGACCTAGATGGTTTCTGGGCTTTCCGAAATGGTGCTATGGGCCGAGTTCCACACGGTTCAAAAGTTATGGGGTTTCCATTATTAGACTCGCTTCGATTGAAAAGAAAAATAAAAAGGTGCAACACGAGGACTTCCCGAGGTCACCCATCCTAGTACTACTCTCGCCAAGCACGCTTTAACTGCGGAGTTCTGATGGGATCCGTGCATTAGTGCTGGTATGATCGCACCTGCTAGTACATGACTCGCGATTCCATATATCCTTTGTTCGAAATTTCGAGTGGCTGGGCGGGACCCACATGATTGGTTGGTATTTTTCTAACGGAAAGTGACTCGTGGATGACGAGAACACAGCAAAAGTTAAAAAAAAAGCTTAAAAGATCAGATCGCGATATTTTTCGGGCGAACTTCGGTGCCCGCTTGAGGGTCAAGACGGCTGAATTTGGACCGAAAATCGCTACCACCTATCACCGACCTAGATGGTTTCTGGGCTTTCCAAATGGTGCTATGGGCGTCGAGTTCCACACGGTTCAAAAGTTATGGGGTTTCCATTATTAGACTCGCTTCGATTGAAAAGAAAAATAAAAGGGTGCAACACGAGGACTTCCCGAGGTCACCCATCCTAGTACTACTCAAGCACGCTTTAACTGCGGAGTTCTGATGGGATCCGTGCATTAGTGCTGGTATGATCGCACTGCTAGTACATGACTCGCGATTCCATATATCCTTTGTTCGAAATTTCGAGTGGCTGGGCGGGACCCACATGATTGGTTGGTATTTTTCTAACGGAAAGTGACTCGTGGATGACGAGAACACAGCAAAAGTTAAAAAACCAAGCTTAAAAGATCAGATCGCGATATTTTTTCGGGCCGCGAACTTCGGTGCCCGCTTGAGGGTCAAGACGGCTGAATTTGGACCGAAAATCGCTACCACCTATCACCGACCTAGATGGTTTCTGGGCTTTCCGAAATGGTGCTATGGGCGTCGAGTTCCACACGGTTCAAAAGTTATGGGGTTTCCATTATTAGACTCGCTTCGATTGAAAAGAAAAATAAAAAGGTGCAACACGAGGACTTCCCGAGGTCACCCATCCTAGTACTACTCGCCCAAGCACGCTTTAACTGCGGAGTTCTGATGGGATCCGTGCATTAGTGCTGGTATGATCGCACCCGCTAGTACATGACTCGCGATTCCATATATCCTTTGTTCGAAATTTCGAGTGGCTGGGCGGGGACCCACATGATTGGTTGGTATTTTTCTAACGGAAAGTGACTCGTGGATGACGAGAACACAGCAAAAGTTAAAAAAAAGCTTAAAAGATCAGATCGCGATATTTTTCGGGCCGCGAACTTCGGTGCCCGCTTGAGGGTCAAGACGGCTGAATTTGGACCGAAAATCGCTACCACCTATCACCGACCTAGATGGTTTCTGGGCTTTCCGAAATGGTGCTATGGGCGTCGAGTTCCACACGGTTCAAAAGTTATGGGGTTTCCATTATTAGACTCGCTTCGATTGAAAAGAAAAATAAAAGGTGCAACACGAGGACTTCCCGAGGTCACCCATCCTAGTACTACTCGCCCAAGCACGCTTTAACTGCGGAGTTCTGATGGGATCCGTGCATTAGTGCTGGTATGATCGCACCTGCTAGTACATGACTCGCGATTCCATATATCCTTTGTTCGAAATTTCGAGTGGCTGGGCGGGACCCACATGATTGGTTGGTATTTTTCTAACGGAAAGTGACTCGTGGATGACGAGAACACAGCAAAAGTTAAAAAACCAAGCTTAAAAGATCAGATCGCGATATTTTTTTCGGGCCGCGAACTTCGTGCCCGCTTGAGGGTCAAGACGGCTGAATTTGGACCGAAAATCGCTACCACCTATCACCGACCTAGATGGTTTCTGGGCTTTCCAAATGGTGCTATGGGCGTCGAGTTCCACACGGTTCAAAAGTTATGGGTTTCCATTATTAGACTCGCTTCGATTGAAAAGAAAAATAAAAGGTGCAACACGAGGACTTCCCGAGGTCACCCATCCTAGTACTACTCGCCCAAGCACGCTTTAACTGCGGAGTTCTGATGGGATCCGTGCATTAGTGCTGGTATGATCGCACCGCTAGTACATGACTCGCGATTCCATATATCCTTTGTTCGAAATTTCGAGTGGCTGGGCGGGACCCACATGATTGGTTGGTATTTTTCTAACGGAAAGTGACTCGTGGATGACGAGAACACAGCAAAAGTTAAAACCAAGCTTAAAAGATCAGATCGATATTTTTTTCGGGCCGCGAACTTCGGTGCCCGCTTGAGGGTCAAGACGGCTGAATTTGGACCGAAAATCGCTACCACCTATCACCGACCTAGATGGTTTCTGGGCTTTCCGAAATGGTGCTATGGGCGTCGAGTTCCACACGGTTCAAAAGTTATGGGTTTCCATTATTAGACTCGCTTCGATTGAAAAGAAAAATAAAAGGTGCAACACGAGGACTTCCCGAGGTCACCCATCCTAGTACTACTCTCAAGCACGCTTTAACTCGCGGAGTTCTGATGGGATCCGTGCATTAGTGCTGGTATGATCGCACCTGCTAGTACATGACTCGCGATTCCATATATCCTTTGTTCGAAATTTCGAGTGGCTGGGCGGGACCCACATGATTGGTTGGTATTTTTCTAACGGAAAGTGACTCGTGGATGACGAGAACACAGCAAAAGTTAAAAACCAAGCTTAAAAGACCAGATCGCGATATTTTTTCGGCCGCGAACTTCGGTGCCCGCTTGAGGGTCAAGACGGCTGAATTTGGACCGAAAATCGCTACCACCTATCACCGACCTAGATGGTTTCTGGGCTTTCCGAAATGGTGCTATGGGCGTCGAGTTCCACACGGTTCAAAAGTTATGGGGTTTCCATTATTAGACTCGCTTCAGATTGAAAAGAAAAATAAAAAGGTGCAACACGAGGACTTCCCGAGGTCACCCATCCTAGTACTACTCTCAAGCACGCTTTAACTGCGGAGTTCTGATGGGATCCGTGCATTAGTGCTGGTATGATCGCACCTGCTAGTACATGACTCGCGATTCCATATATCCTTTGTTCGAAATTTCGAGTGGCTGGGCGGGACCCACATGATTGGTTGGTATTTTTCTAACGGAAAGTGACTCGTGGATGACGAGAACACAGCAAAAGTTAAAAAACCAAGCTTAAAAGATCAGATCGCGATATTTTTTCGGCCGCGAACTTCGGGTGCCCGCTTGAGGGTCAAGACGGCTGAATTTGGACCGAAAATCGCTACCACCTATCACCGACCTAGATGGTTTCTGGGCTTTCCGAAATGGTGCTATGGGCGTCGAGTTCCACACGGTTCAAAAGTTATGGGTTTCCATTATTAGACTCGCTTCGATTGAAAAGAAAAATAAAAAGGTGCAACACGAGGACTTCCCGAGGTCACCCATCCTAGTACTACTCGCCAAGCACGCTTTAACTGCGGAGTTCTGATGGGATCCGTGCATTAGTGCTGGTATGATCGCACCTGCTAGTACATGACTCGCGATTCCATATATCCTTTGTTCGAAATTTCGAGTGGCTGGGCGTGGACCCACATGATTGGTTGGTATTTTTCTAACGGAAAGTGACTCGTGGATGACGAGAACACAGCAAAAGTTAAAAAACCAAGCTTAAAAGATCAGATCGATATTTTTTCGGGCCGCGAACTTCGGGTGCCCGCTTGAGGGTCAAGACGGCTGAATTTGGACTGAAAATCGCTACCACCTATCACCGACCTAGATGGTTTCTGGGCTTTCCGAAATGGTGCTATGGGCGTCGAGTTCCACACGGTTCAAAAGTTATGGGGTTTCCATTATTAGACTCGCTTCGATTGAAAAGAAAAATAAAAAGGTGCAACACGAGGACTTCCCGAGGTCACCCATCCTAGTACTACTCTCGCCAAGCACGCTTTAACCGCGGAGTTCTGATGGGATCCGTGCATTAGTGCTGGTATGATCGCACCCGCTAGTACATGACTCGCGATTCCATATATCCTTTGTTCGAAATTTCGAGTGGCTGGGCGTGGGACCCACATGATTGGTTGGTATTTTTCTAACGGAAAGTGACTCGTGGATGACGAGAACACAGCAAAAGTTAAAAACCAAGCTTAAAAGACCAGATCGCGATATTTTTTCGGGCCGCGAACTTCGGTGCCCGCTTGAGGGTCAAGACGGCTGAATTTGGACTCGAAAATCGCTACCACCTATCACCGACCTAGATGGTTTCTGGGCTTTCCAAATGGTGCTATGGGCGTCGAGTTCCACACGGTTCAAAAGTTATGGGGTTTCCATTATTAGACTCGCTTCAGATTGAAAAGAAAAATAAAAGGTGCAACACGAGGACTTCCCGAGGTCACCCATCCTAGTACTACTCTCGCCAAGCACGCTTTAACTGCGGAGTTCTGATGGGATCCGTGCATTAGTGCTGGTATGATCGCACCGCTAGTACATGACTCGCGATTCCATATATCCTTTGTTCGAAATTTCGAGTGGCTGGGCGTGGACCCACATGATTGGTTGGTATTTTTCTAACGGAAAGTGACTCGTGGATGACGAGAACACAGCAAAAGTTAAAAACCAAGCAAAAGATCAGATCGCGATATTTTTTCGGCCGCGAACTTCGGTGCCCGCTTGAGGGTCAAGACGGCTGAATTTGGACTGAAAATCGCTACCACCTATCACCGACCTAGATGGTTTCTGGGCTTTCCGAAATGGTGCTATGGGCGTCGAGTTCCACACGGTTCAAAAGTTATGGGGTTTCCATTATTAGACTCGCTTCGATTGAAAAGAAAAATAAAAGGTGCAACACGAGGACTTCCCGAGGTCACCCATCCTAGTACTACTCAAGCACGCTTTAACTGCGGAGTTCTGATGGGATCCGTGCATTAGTGCTGGTATGATCGCACTGCTAGTACATGACTCGCGATTCCATATATCCTTTGTTCGAAATTTCGAGTGGCTGGGCGGGACCCACATGATTGGTTGGTATTTTTCTAACGGAAAGTGACTCGTGGATGACGAGAACACAGCAAAAGTTAAAAAACCAAGCTTAAAAGACCAGATCGCGATATTTTTTTCGGGCGCGAACTTCGGTGCCCGCTTGAGGGTCAAGACGGCTGAATTTGGACCGAAAATCGCTACCACCTATCACCGACCTAGATGGTTTCTGGGCTTTCCGAAATGGTGCTATGGGCGTCGAGTTCCACACGGTTCAAAAGTTATGGGTTTCCATTATTAGACTCGCTTCGATTGAAAAGAAAAATAAAAGGTGCAACACGAGGACTTCCCGAGGTCACCCATCCTAGTACTACTCTCGCCCAAGCACGCTTTAACTGCGGAGTTCTGATGGGATCCGTGCATTAGTGCTGGTATGATCGCACCCGCTAGTACATGACTCGCGATTCCATATATCCTTTGTTCGAAATTTCGAGTGGCTGGGCGGGACCCACATGATTGGTTGGTATTTTTCTAACGGAAAGTGACTCGTGGATGACGAGAACACAGCAAAAGTTAAAAACCAAGCTTAAAAGACCAGATCGCGATATTTTTCGGGCCGCGAACTTCGGTGCCCGCTTGAGGGTCAAGACGGCTGAATTTGGACCAAAAATCGCTACCACCTATCACCGACCTAGATGGTTTCTGGGCTTTCCGAAATGGTGCTATGGGCGTCGAGTTCCACACGGTTCAAAAGTTATGGGTTTCCATTATTAGACTCGCTTCGATTGAAAAGAAAAATAAAAGGTGCAACACGAGGACTTCCCGAGGTCACCCATCCTAGTACTACTCGCCAAGCACGCTTTAACTGCGGAGTTCTGATGGGATCCGTGCATTAGTGCTGGTATGATCGCACCTGCTAGTACATGACTCGCGATTCCATATATCCTTTGTTCGAAATTTCGAGTGGCTGGGCGGGACCCACATGATTGGTTGGTATTTTTCTAACGGAAAGTGACTCGTGGATGACGAGAACACAGCAAAAGTTAAAAACCAAGCTTAAAAGATCAGATCGCGATATTTTTTTCGGGCCGCGAACTTCGGTGCCCGCTTGAGGGTCAAGACGGCTGAATTTGGACCAAAAATCGCTACCACCTATCACCGACCTAGATGGTTTCTGGGCTTTCCGAAATGGTGCTATGGGCGTCGAGTTCCACACGGTTCAAAAGTTATGGGTTTCCATTATTAGACTCGCTTCGATTGAAAAGAAAAATAAAAGGTGCAACACGAGGACTTCCCGAGGTCACCCATCCTAGTACTACTCGCCCAAGCACGCTTTAACTGCGGAGTTCTGATGGGATCCGTGCATTAGTGCTGGTATGATCGCACCTGCTAGTACATGACTCGCGATTCCATATATCCTTTGTTCGAAATTTCGAGTGGCTGGGCGGGACCCACATGATTGGTTGGTATTTTTCTAACGGAAAGTGACTCGTGGATGACGAGAACACAGCAAAAGTTAAAACCAAGCTTAAAAGATCAGATCGCGATATTTTTTCGGGCCGCGAACTTCGGTGCCCGCTTGAGGGTCAAGACGGCTGAATTTGGACCGAAAATCGCCCACCTATCACCGACCTAGATGGTTTCTGGGCTTTCCAAATGGTGCTATGGGCGTCGAGTTCCACACGGTTCAAAAGTTATGGGTTTCCATTATTAGACTCGCTTCGATTGAAAAGAAAAATAAAAGGGTGCAACACGAGGACTTCCCGAGGTCACCCATCCTAGTACTACTCGCCCAAGCACGCTTTAACGCGGAGTTCTGATGGGATCCGTGCATTAGTGCTGGTATGATCGCACCTGCTAGTACATGACTCGCGATTCCATATATCCTTTGTTCGAAATTTCGAGTGGCTGGGGGGACCCACATGATTGGTTGGTATTTTTCTAACGGAAAGTGACTCGTGGATGACGAGAACACAGCAAAAGTTAAAAAAAACCAAGCTTAAAAGACCAGATCGCGATATTTTTTCGGGCCGCGAACTTCGGTGCCCGCTTGAGGGTCAAGACGGCTGAATTTGGACCGAAAATCGCTACCTATCACCGACCTAGATGGTTTCTGGGCTTTCCGAAATGGTGCTATGGGCGTCGAGTTCCACACGGTTCAAAAGTTATGGGGTTTCCATTATTAGACTCGCTTCATTGAAAAGAAAAATAAAAGGTGCAACACGAGGACTTCCCGAGGTCACCCATCCTAGTACTACTCGCCAAGCACGCTTTAACTGCGGAGTTCTGATGGGATCCGTGCATTAGTGCTGGTATGATCGCACCTGCTAGTACATGACTCGCGATTCCATATATCCTTTGTTCGAAATTTCGAGTGGCTGGGCGGGGACCCACATGATTGGTTGGTATTTTTCTAACGGAAAGTGACTCGTGGATGACGAGAACACAGCAAAAGTTAAAAAACCAAGCTTAAAAGATCAGATCGCGATATTTTTCGGCCGCGAACTTCGGTGCCCGCTTGAGGGTCAAGACGGCTGAATTTGGACTCGAAAATCGCTACCACCTATCACCGACCTAGATGGTTTCTGGGCTTTCCGAAATGGTGCTATGGGCGTCGAGTTCCACACGGTTCAAAAGTTATGGGTTTCCATTATTAGACTCGCTTCGATTGAAAAGAAAAATAAAAGGGTGCAACACGAGGACTTCCCGAGGTCACCCATCCTAGTACTACTCTCGCCAAGCACGCTTTAACTGCGGAGTTCTGATGGGATCCGTGCATTAGTGCTGGTATGATCGCACCTGCTAGTACATGACTCGCGATTCCATATATCCTTTGTTCGAAATTTCGAGTGGCTGGGCGGGGACCCACATGATTGGTTGGTATTTTTCTAACGGAAAGTGACTCGTGGATGACGAGAACACAGCAAAAGTTAAAAAAAAGCTTAAAAGATCAGATCGCGATATTTTTTCGGGCCGCGAACTTCGGTGCCCGCTTGAGGGTCAAGACGGCTGAATTTGGACCAAAATCGCTACCACCTATCACCGACCTAGATGGTTTCTGGGCTTTCCGAAATGGTGCTATGGGCGTCGAGTTCCACACGGTTCAAAAGTTATGGGTTTCCATTATTAGACTCGCTTCGATTGAAAAGAAAAATAAAAAGGTGCAACACGAGGACTTCCCGAGGTCACCCATCCTAGTACTACTCTCGCCAAGCACGCTTTAACTGCGGAGTTCTGATGGGATCCGTGCATTAGTGCTGGTATGATCGCACCTGCTAGTACATGACTCGCGATTCCATATATCCTTTGTTCGAAATTTCGAGTGGCTGGGCGTGGACCCACATGATTGGTTGGTATTTTTCTAACGGAAAGTGACTCGTGGATGACGAGAACACAGCAAAAGTTAAAAACCAAGCTTAAAAGATCAGATCGCGATATTTTTTCGGGCCGCGAACTTCGGTGCCCGCTTGAGGGTCAAGACGGCTGAATTTGGACCGAAAATCGCTACCACCTATCACCGACCTAGATGGTTTCTGGGCTTTCCGAAATGGTGCTATGGGCGTCGAGTTCCACACGGTTCAAAAGTTATGGGTTTCCATTATTAGACTCGCTTCGATTGAAAAGAAAAATAAAAGGTGCAACACGAGGACTTCCCGAGGTCACCCATCCTAGTACTACTCTCGCCAAGCACGCTTTAACTGCGGAGTTCTGATGGGATCCGTGCATTAGTGCTGGTATGATCGCACCCGCTAGTACATGACTCGCGATTCCATATATCCTTTGTTCGAAATTTCGAGTGGCTGGGCGGGACCCACATGATTGGTTGGTATTTTTCTAACGGAAAGTGACTCGTGGATGACGAGAACACAGCAAAAGTTAAAAAAACCAAGCTTAAAAGATCAGATCGCATATTTTTTCGGCCGCGAACTTCGGTGCCCGCTTGAGGGTCAAGACGGCTGAATTTGGACTGAAAATCGCTACCACCTATCACCGACCTAGATGGTTTCTGGGCTTTCCAAATGGTGCTATGGGCGTCGAGTTCCACACGGTTCAAAAGTTATGGGGTTTCCATTATTAGACTCGCTTCGATTGAAAAGAAAAATAAAAAGGTGCAACACGAGGACTTCCCGAGGTCACCCATCCTAGTACTACTCGCCAAGCACGCTTTAACCGCGGAGTTCTGATGGGATCCGTGCATTAGTGCTGGTATGATCGCACCTGCTAGTACATGACTCGCGATTCCATATATCCTTTGTTCGAAATTTCGAGTGGCTGGGCTGGGACCCACATGATTGGTTGGTATTTTTCTAACGGAAAGTGACTCGTGGATGACGAGAACACAGCAAAAGTTAAAACCAAGCTTAAAAGATCAGATCGCGATATTTTTTCGGGCCGCGAACTTCGGTGCCCGCTTGAGGGTCAAGACGGCTGAATTTGGACTCGAAAATCGCTACCACCTATCACCGACCTAGATGGTTTCTGGGCTTTCCGAAATGGTGCTATGGGCGTCGAGTTCCACACGGTTCAAAAGTTATGGGGTTTCCATTATTAGACTCGCTTCGATTGAAAAGAAAAATAAAAGGGTGCAACACGAGGACTTCCCGAGGTCACCCATCCTAGTACTACTCGCCCAAGCACGCTTTAACTGCGGAGTTCTGATGGGATCCGTGCATTAGTGCTGGTATGATCGCACCTGCTAGTACATGACTCGCGATTCCATATATCCTTTGTTCGAAATTTCGAGTGGCTGGGCGGGACCCACATGATTGGTTGGTATTTTTCTAACGGAAAGTGACTCGTGGATGACGAGAACACAGCAAAAGTTAAAAACCAAGCTTAAAAGACCAGATCGCGATATTTTTTCGGGCCGCGAACTTCGGTGCCCGCTTGAGGGTCAAGACGGCTGAATTTGGACCCGAAAATCGCTACCACCTATCACCGACCTAGATGGTTTCTGGGCTTTCCGAAATGGTGCTATGGGCCGAGTTCCACACGGTTCAAAAGTTATGGGGTTTCCATTATTAGACTCGCTTCGATTGAAAAGAAAAATAAAAGGTGCAACACGAGGACTTCCCGAGGTCACCCATCCTAGTACTACTCGCCAAGCACGCTTTAACTGCGGAGTTCTGATGGGATCCGTGCATTAGTGCTGGTATGATCGCACCTGCTAGTACATGACTCGCGATTCCATATATCCTTTGTTCGAAATTTCGAGTGGCTGGGCGGGACCCACATGATTGGTTGGTATTTTTCTAACGGAAAGTGACTCGTGGATGACGAGAACACAGCAAAAGTTAAAAAAAAGCTTAAAAGATCAGATCGCGATTTTTTCGGCCGCGAACTTCGGTGCCCGCTTGAGGGTCAAGACGGCTGAATTTGGACTGAAAATCGCTACCACCTATCACCGACCTAGATGGTTTCTGGGCTTTCCGAAATGGTGCTATGGGCGTCGAGTTCCACACGGTTCAAAAGTTATGGGGTTTCCATTATTAGACTCGCTTCGATTGAAAAGAAAAATAAAAAGGTGCAACACGAGGACTTCCCGAGGTCACCCATCCTAGTACTACTCTCGCCAAGCACGCTTTAACTCGCGGAGTTCTGATGGGATCCGTGCATTAGTGCTGGTATGATCGCACCTGCTAGTACATGACTCGCGATTCCATATATCCTTTGTTCGAAATTTCGAGTGGCTGGGTGGGACCCACATGATTGGTTGGTATTTTTCTAACGGAAAGTGACTCGTGGATGACGAGAACACAGCAAAAGTTAAAACCAAGCTTAAAAGATCAGATCGCATATTTTTTCGGCCGCGAACTTCGGTGCCCGCTTGAGGGTCAAGACGGCTGAATTTGGACCAAAAATCGCTACCACCTATCACCGACCTAGATGGTTTCTGGGCTTTCCGAAATGGTGCTATGGGCGTCGAGTTCCACACGGTTCAAAAGTTATGGGGTTTCCATTATTAGACTCGCTTCATTGAAAAGAAAAATAAAAGGTGCAACACGAGGACTTCCCGAGGTCACCCATCCTAGTACTACTCGCCCAAGCACGCTTTAACTGCGGAGTTCTGATGGGATCCGTGCATTAGTGCTGGTATGATCGCACCTGCTAGTACATGACTCGCGATTCCATATATCCTTTGTTCGAAATTTCGAGTGGCTGGGCGGGACCCACATGATTGGTTGGTATTTTTCTAACGGAAAGTGACTCGTGGATGACGAGAACACAGCAAAAGTTAAAAAAAAGCTTAAAAGATCAGATCGCATATTTTTTCGGCCGCGAACTTCGGTGCCCGCTTGAGGGTCAAGACGGCTGAATTTGGACCAAAATCGCTACCACCTATCACCGACCTAGATGGTTTCTGGGCTTTCCAAATGGTGCTATGGGCGTCGAGTTCCACACGGTTCAAAAGTTATGGGTTTCCATTATTAGACTCGCTTCAGATTGAAAAGAAAAATAAAAAGGTGCAACACGAGGACTTCCCGAGGTCACCCATCCTAGTACTACTCTCGCCAAGCACGCTTTAACTGCGGAGTTCTGATGGGATCCGTGCATTAGTGCTGGTATGATCGCACCCGCTAGTACATGACTCGCGATTCCATATATCCTTTGTTCGAAATTTCGAGTGTGGGCGGGGACCCACATGATTGGTTGGTATTTTTCTAACGGAAAGTGACTCGTGGATGACGAGAACACAGCAAAAGTTAAAAACCAAGCTTAAAAGATCAGATCGCATATTTTTTTCGGGCCGCGAACTTCGGTGCCCGCTTGAGGGTCAAGACGGCTGAATTTGGACCAAAATCGCTACCACCTATCACCGACCTAGATGGTTTCTGGGCTTTCCGAAATGGTGCTATGGGCGTCGAGTTCCACACGGTTCAAAAGTTATGGGGTTTCCATTATTAGACTCGCTTCAGATTGAAAAGAAAAATAAAAAGGTGCAACACGAGGACTTCCCGAGGTCACCCATCCTAGTACTACTCGCCCAAGCACGCTTTAACTGCGGAGTTCTGATGGGATCCGTGCATTAGTGCTGGTATGATCGCACCCGCTAGTACATGACTCGCGATTCCATATATCCTTTGTTCGAAATTTCGAGTGGCTGGGCGTGGACCCACATGATTGGTTGGTATTTTTCTAACGGAAAGTGACTCGTGGATGACGAGAACACAGCAAAAGTTAAAAAACCAAGCTTAAAAGACCAGATCGCGATATTTTTTCGGGCCGCGAACTTCGGTGCCCGCTTGAGGGTCAAGACGGCTGAATTTGGACTGAAAATCGCTACCACCTATCACCGACCTAGATGGTTTCTGGGCTTTCCGAAATGGTGCTATGGGCGTCGAGTTCCACACGGTTCAAAAGTTATGGGGTTTCCATTATTAGACTCGCTTCGATTGAAAAGAAAAATAAAAGGGTGCAACACGAGGACTTCCCGAGGTCACCCATCCTAGTACTACTCGCCAAGCACGCTTTAACTGCGGAGTTCTGATGGGATCCGTGCATTAGTGCTGGTATGATCGCACCCGCTAGTACATGACTCGCGATTCCATATATCCTTTGTTCGAAATTTCGAGTGGCTGGGCGGGACCCACATGATTGGTTGGTATTTTTCTAACGGAAAGTGACTCGTGGATGACGAGAACACAGCAAAAGTTAAAAAAAAAAGCTTAAAAGACCAGATCGCATATTTTTTTCGGGCCGCGAACTTCGGTGCCCGCTTGAGGGTCAAGACGGCTGAATTTGGACCGAAAATCGCTACCACCTATCACCGACCTAGATGGTTTCTGGGCTTTCCGAAATGGTGCTATGGGCGTCGAGTTCCACACGGTTCAAAAGTTATGGGTTTCCATTATTAGACTCGCTTCAGATTGAAAAGAAAAAATAAAAAGGTGCAACACGAGGACTTCCCGAGGTCACCCATCCTAGTACTACTCTCCCAAGCACGCTTTAACCGCGGAGTTCTGATGGGATCCGTGCATTAGTGCTGGTATGATCGCACCTGCTAGTACATGACTCGCGATTCCATATATCCTTTGTTCGAAATTTCGAGTGGCTGGGCGGGACCCACATGATTGGTTGGTATTTTTCTAACGGAAAGTGACTCGTGGATGACGAGAACACAGCAAAAGTTAAAAACCAAGCTTAAAAGACAGATCGCGATATTTTTTCGGGCCGCGAACTTCGGTGCCCGCTTGAGGGTCAAGACGGCTGAATTTGGACCGAAAATCGCTACCACCTATCACCGACCTAGATGGTTTCTGGGCTTTCCGAAATGGTGCTATGGGCGTCGAGTTCCACACGGTTCAAAAGTTATGGGTTTCCATTATTAGACTCGCTTCGATTGAAAAGAAAAATAAAAAGGTGCAACACGAGGACTTCCCGAGGTCACCCATCCTAGTACTACTCGCCCAAGCACGCTTTAACTGCGGAGTTCTGATGGGATCCGTGCATTAGTGCTGGTATGATCGCACCTGCTAGTACATGACTCGCGATTCCATATATCCTTTGTTCGAAATTTCGAGTGGCTGGGCGGGACCCACATGATTGGTTGGTATTTTTCTAACGGAAAGTGACTCGTGGATGACGAGAACACAGCAAAAGTTAAAAAAAAGCTTAAAAGACCAGATCGCGATATTTTTTCGGGCCGCGAACTTCGGTGCCCGCTTGAGGGTCAAGACGGCTGAATTTGGACCAAAATCGCTACCACCTATCACCGACCTAGATGGTTTCTGGGCTTTCCGAAATGGTGCTATGGGCGTCGAGTTCCACACGGTTCAAAAGTTATGGGGTTTCCATTATTAGACTCGCTTCGATTGAAAAGAAAAATAAAAGGTGCAACACGAGGACTTCCCGAGGTCACCCATCCTAGTACTACTCGCCCAAGCACGCTTTAACTGCGGAGTTCTGATGGGATCCGTGCATTAGTGCTGGTATGATCGCACCTAGTACATGACTCGCGATTCCATATATCCTTTGTTCGAAATTTCGAGTGGCTGGGCGTGGACCCACATGATTGGTTGGTATTTTTCTAACGGAAAGTGACTCGTGGATGACGAGAACACAGCAAAAGTTAAAAAAACCAAGCTTAAAAGACCAGATCGCGATATTTTTTCGGCCGCGAACTTCGGTGCCCGCTTGAGGGTCAAGACGGCTGAATTTGGACCGAAAATCGCTACCACCTATCACCGACCTAGATGGTTTCTGGGCTTTCCGAAATGGTGCTATGGGCGTCGAGTTCCACACGGTTCAAAAGTTATGGGTTTCCATTATTAGACTCGCTTCGATTGAAAAGAAAAATAAAAGGTGCAACACGAGGACTTCCCGAGGTCACCCATCCTAGTACTACTCTCGCCAAGCACGCTTAACTGCGGAGTTCTGATGGGATCCGTGCATTAGTGCTGGTATGATCGCACCCGCTAGTACATGACTCGCGATTCCATATATCCTTTGTTCGAAATTTCGAGTGGCTGGGCTGGGACCCACATGATTGGTTGGTATTTTTCTAACGGAAAGTGACTCGTGGATGACGAGAACACAGCAAAAGTTAAAACCAAGCTTAAAAGATCAGATCGCGATATTTTTTCGGGCCGCGAACTTCGGTGCCCGCTTGAGGGTCAAGACGGCTGAATTTGGACCAAAATCGCTACCACCTATCACCGACCTAGATGGTTTCTGGGCTTTCCAAATGGTGCTATGGGCGTCGAGTTCCACACGGTTCAAAAGTTATGGGGTTTCCATTATTAGACTCGCTTCAGATTGAAAAGAAAAATAAAAAGGTGCAACACGAGGACTTCCCGAGGTCACCCATCCTAGTACTACTCTCGCCAAGCACGCTTTAACTGCGGAGTTCTGATGGGATCCGTGCATTAGTGCTGGTATGATCGCACCTGCTAGTACATGACTCGCGATTCCATATATCCTTTGTTCGAAATTTCGAGTGGCTGGGCGGGACCCACATGATTGGTTGGTATTTTTCTAACGGAAAGTGACTCGTGGATGACGAGAACACAGCAAAAGTTAAAAACCAAGCTTAAAAGACCAGATCGCGATATTTTTTCGGGCCGCGAACTTCGGTGCCCGCTTGAGGGTCAAGACGGCTGAATTTGGACCGAAAATCGCTACCGACCTATCACCGACCTAGATGGTTTCTGGGCTTTCCAAATGGTGCTATGGGCGTCGAGTTCCACACGGTTCAAAAGTTATGGGGTTTCCATTATTAGACTCGCTTCATTGAAAAGAAAAATAAAAAGGTGCAACACGAGGACTTCCCGAGGTCACCCATCCTAGTACTACTCTCCAAGCACGCTTTAACTGCGGAGTTCTGATGGGATCCGTGCATTAGTGCTGGTATGATCGCACCCGCTAGTACATGACTCGCGATTCCATATATCCTTTGTTCGAAATTTCGAGTGGCTGGGCGGGACCCACATGATTGGTTGGTATTTTTCTAACGGAAAGTGACTCGTGGATGACGAGAACACAGCAAAAGTTAAAACCAAGCTTAAAAGACCAGATCGCGATATTTTTTTCGGCCGCGAACTTCGGTGCCCGCTTGAGGGTCAAGACGGCTGAATTTGGACCAAAAATCGCTACCACCTATCACCGACCTAGATGGTTTCTGGGCTTTCCGAAATGGTGCTATGGGCGTCGAGTTCCACACGGTTCAAAAGTTATGGGGTTTCCATTATTAGACTCGCTTCGATTGAAAAGAAAAATAAAAGGGTGCAACACGAGGACTTCCCGAGGTCACCCATCCTAGTACTACTCGCAAGCACGCTTTAACTGCGGAGTTCTGATGGGATCCGTGCATTAGTGCTGGTATGATCGCACCCGCTAGTACATGACTCGCGATTCCATATATCCTTTGTTCGAAATTTCGAGTGGCTGGGCTGGGACCCACATGATTGGTTGGTATTTTTCTAACGGAAAGTGACTCGTGGATGACGAGAACACAGCAAAAGTTAAAAAAAAACCGTTTAAAAGACCAGATCGCGATATTTTTTCGGGCCGCGAACTTCGGTGCCCGCTTGAGGGTCAAGACGGCTGAATTTGGACTGAAAATCGCTACCACCTATCACCGACCTAGATGGTTTCTGGGCTTTCCGAAATGGTGCTATGGGCGTCGAGTTCCACACGGTTCAAAAGTTATGGGGTTTCCATTATTAGACTCGCTTCGATTGAAAAGAAAAATAAAAGGTGCAACACGAGGACTTCCCGAGGTCACCCATCCTAGTACTACTCGCCCAAGCACGCTTTAACTGCGGAGTTCTGATGGGATCCGTGCATTAGTGCTGGTATGATCGCACCCGCTAGTACATGACTCGCGATTCCATATATCCTTTGTTCGAAATTTCGAGTGGCTGGGCGTGGACCCACATGATTGGTTGGTATTTTTCTAACGGAAAGTGACTCGTGGATGACGAGAACACAGCAAAAGTTAAAAACCAAGCTTAAAAGACCAGATCGCGATATTTTTCGGGCCGCGAACTTCGGTGCCCGCTTGAGGGTCAAGACGGCTGAATTTGGACCAAAATCGCTACCACCTATCACCGACCTAGATGGTTTCTGGGCTTTCCGAAATGGTGCTATGGGCGTCGAGTTCCACACGGTTCAAAAGTTATGGGGTTTCCATTATTAGACTCGCTTCGATTGAAAAGAAAAATAAAAGGTGCAACACGAGGACTTCCCGAGGTCACCCATCCTAGTACTACTCGCCCAAGCACGCTTAACTGCGGAGTTCTGATGGGATCCGTGCATTAGTGCTGGTATGATCGCACCCGCTAGTACATGACTCGCGATTCCATATATCCTTTGTTCGAAATTTCGAGTGGCTGGGCGGGACCCACATGATTGGTTGGTATTTTTCTAACGGAAAGTGACTCGTGGATGACGAGAACACAGCAAAAGTTAAAAAACCAAGCTTAAAAGACCAGATCGCGATATTTTTTCGGGCCGCGAACTTCGGTGCCCGCTTGAGGGTCAAGACGGCTGAATTTGGACCAAAATCGCTACCACCTATCACCGACCTAGATGGTTTCTGGGCTTTCCGAAATGGTGCTATGGGCGTCGAGTTCCACACGGTTCAAAAGTTATGGGGTTTCCATTATTAGACTCGCTTCAGATTGAAAAGAAAAATAAAAAGGTGCAACACGAGGACTTCCCGAGGTCACCCATCCTAGTACTACTCGCCCAAGCACGCTTTAACTGCGGAGTTCTGATGGGATCCGTGCATTAGTGCTGGTATGATCGCACCTGCTAGTACATGACTCGCGATTCCATATATCCTTTGTTCGAAATTTCGAGTGGCTGGGCGTGGGACCCACATGATTGGTTGGTATTTTTCTAACGGAAAGTGACTCGTGGATGACGAGAACACAGCAAAAGTTAAAAACCAAGCTTAAAAGACCAGATCGATATTTTTTTCGGGCCGAAACTTCGGTGCCCGCTTGAGGGTCAAGACGGCTGAATTTGGACCCGAAAATCGCTACCACCTATCACCGACCTAGATGGTTTCTGGGCTTTCCGAAATGGTGCTATGGGCCGAGTTCCACACGGTTCAAAAGTTATGGGGTTTCCATTATTAGACTCGCTTCGATTGAAAAGAAAAATAAAAAGGTGCAACACGAGGACTTCCCGAGGTCACCCATCCTAGTACTACTCGCCCAAGCACGCTTTAACTGCGGAGTTCTGATGGGATCCGTGCATTAGTGCTGGTATGATCGCACCTGCTAGTACATGACTCGCGATTCCATATATCCTTTGTTCGAAATTTCGAGTGGCTGGGCGGGACCCACATGATTGGTTGGTATTTTTCTAACGGAAAGTGACTCGTGGATGACGAGAACACAGCAAAAGTTAAAAAACCAAGCTTAAAAGACCAGATCGCGATATTTTTTCGGCCGCGAACTTCGGTGCCCGCTTGAGGGTCAAGACGGCTGAATTTGGACCAAAAATCGCTACCACCTATCACCGACCTAGATGGTTTCTGGGCTTTCCGAAATGGTGCTATGGGCGTCGAGTTCCACACGGTTCAAAAGTTATGGGGTTTCCATTATTAGACTCGCTTCGATTGAAAAGAAAAATAAAAGGGTGCAACACGAGGACTTCCCGAGGTCACCCATCCTAGTACTACTCAAGCACGCTTAACTGCGGAGTTCTGATGGGATCCGTGCATTAGTGCTGGTATGATCGCACCCGCTAGTACATGACTCGCGATTCCATATATCCTTTGTTCGAAATTTCGAGTGGCTGGGCGGGACCCACATGATTGGTTGGTATTTTTCTAACGGAAAGTGACTCGTGGATGACGAGAACACAGCAAAAGTTAAAACCAAGCTTAAAAGACCAGATCGCGATATTTTTTCGGGCCGCGAACTTCGGTGCCCGCTTGAGGGTCAAGACGGCTGAATTTGGACCAAAAATCGCTACCCTATCATCACCGACCTAGATGGTTTCTGGGCTTTCCGAAATGGTGCTATGGGCGTCGAGTTCCACACGGTTCAAAAGTTATGGGGTTTCCATTATTAGACTCGCTTCGATTGAAAAGAAAAATAAAAGGGTGCAACACGAGGACTTCCCGAGGTCACCCATCCTAGTACTACTCGCCCAAGCACGCTTAACTGCGGAGTTCTGATGGGATCCGTGCATTAGTGCTGGTATGATCGCACCCGCTAGTACATGACTCGCGATTCCATATATCCTTTGTTCGAAATTTCGAGTGGCTGGGCTGGGACCCACATGATTGGTTGGTATTTTTCTAACGGAAAGTGACTCGTGGATGACGAGAACACAGCAAAAGTTAAAAACCAAGCTTAAAAGACCAGATCGCGATATTTTTCGGCCGCGAACTTCGGTGCCCGCTTGAGGGTCAAGACGGCTGAATTTGGACCGAAAATCGCTACACCTATCACCGACCTAGATGGTTTCTGGGCTTTCCGAAATGGTGCTATGGGCGTCGAAGTTCCACACGGTTCAAAAGTTATGGGGTTTCCATTATTAGACTCGCTTCGATTGAAAAGAAAAATAAAAGGGTGCAACACGAGGACTTCCGGAGGTCACCCATCCTAGTACTACTCTCGCCAAGCACGCTTAACTGCGGAGTTCTGATGGGATCCGTGCATTAGTGCTGGTATGATCGCACCCGCTAGTACATGACTCGCGATTCCATATATCCTTTGTTCGAAATTTCGAGTGGCTGGGCGGGACCCACATGATTGGTTGGTATTTTTCTAACGGAAAGTGACTCGTGGATGACGAGAACACAGCAAAAGTTAAAAACCAAGCTTAAAAGACCAGATCGCGATATTTTTTCGGGCCGCGAACTTCGGTGCCCGCTTGAGGGTCAAGACGGCTGAATTTGGACCAAAATCGCTACCGACCTATCACCGACCTAGATGGTTTCTGGGCTTTCCGAAATGGTGCTATGGGCGTCGAGTTCCACACGGTTCAAAAGTTATGGGGTTTCCATTATTAGACTCGCTTCGATTGAAAAGAAAAAATAAAAAGGTGCAACACGAGGACTTCCCGAGGTCACCCATCCTAGTACTACTCTCGCCCAAGCACGCTTTAACTGCGGAGTTCTGATGGGATCCGTGCATTAGTGCTGGTATGATCGCACCATAGTACATGACTCGCGATTCCATATATCCTTTGTTCGGAAATTTCGAGTGGATGGGCGTGGGACCTACATGATTGGTTGGTATTTTTCTCTAACGGAAAGTGACTCGTGGATGACGAGAACACAGCAAAAGTTAAAAAAACCGCTTAAAAGACCAGATCGCGATATTTTTTCGGGCCGCAAACTTCGGTGCCCGCTTGAGGGTCAAGACGGCTGAATTTGGACCAAAAATCGCTACCACCTATCACCGACCTAGATGGTTTCTGGGCTTTCCGAAATGGTGCTATGGGCGTCGAGTTCCACACGGTTCAAAAGTTATGGGGTTTCCATTATTAGACTCGCTTCAGATTGAAAAGAAAATAAAAAGGTGCAACACGAGGACTTCCCGAGGTCACCCATCCTAGTACTACTCTCGCCCAAGCACGCTTAACTGCGGAGTTCTGATGGGATCCGTGCATTAGTGCTGGTATGATCGCACCCGCTAGTACATGACTCGCGATTCCATATATCCTTTGTTCGAAATTTCGGAACATGATTGGTTGGTATTTTTCTAACGGAAAGTACGTATGACGAGAACACAGCAAAAGTAAAACAAAACCATGATTGGTATTTTTCTCAAACGGAAAGTGAATCGTCACCCATCCTAGATATCGCATTTCCTGCCCGCTATGGGCGCGAGTTCCACACGGTTCAAAAGTTATGGGGTTTCCATTATTAGCTTCGATTGAAAAGAAAATAAAAGGTGCAACACGACTTCCGAGGTCACCCATCCTAGTACTACTCGCCAAGCACGCTTTAATCGCGAGATCCGTGCATTAGTGCTGGTATGATCGCACCCGCATGACTCGCGATTCCATATATCCTTTGTTCGAAATTTCGAGTGGCTGGCGGGGACCCACATGATTGGTTGGTATTTTTCTAACGGAAAGTGAATCGATGACGAGAACACAGCAAAAGTTAAAAAAACCAGCTTAAAAAGACCAGATCGATATTTTTTCGGGCGAACTTCGGTGCCCGCTTGAGGGTCAAGACGGCTGAATTTGACCTGAAAATCGCGCCACCTCATCACCGACCTAGATGGTTTCTGGGCTTTCCGAAATGGTGCTATGGGCGTCGAGTTCCACACGGTTCAAAAGTTATGGGGTTTCCAATAGACTCCTTCCAGATTGAAAAAAAAATAAAAGGTGCAACACGAGGACTTCCCGAGGTCACCCATCCTAGTACTACTCTCGCCCAAGCACGCTTTAACTGCGGAGTTCTGATGGGATCCGTGCATTAGTGCTGGTATGATCGCACCCTAGTAGTACATGACTCGCGATTCCATATATCCTTTGTTCGAAATTTCGAGTGGCTGGGCGTGGACCCACATGATTGGTTGGTATTTTTCTAACGGAAAGTGACTCGGGATGACGAGAACACAGCAAAGTTAAAAAAAACCGCTTAAAAGACCAGATCGCGATATTTTTCGGCCAAACTTCGGGTGCCCGCTTGAGGGTCAAGACGGCTGAATTTGGACCCGAAAATCGCTACTAACCTATCACCTAACCTAGATGGTTTCGGGCTTTCCGAAATGGTGCTATGGGCGTCGAGTTCCACACGGTTCAAAAGTTATGGGGTTTCCATTATTAGACTCGCTTCGATTGAAAAGAAAAAATAAAAGGTGCAACACGAGGACTTCCTGAGGTCACCCATCCTAGTACTACTCGCCAAGCACGCTTAACTGCGGAGTTCTGATGGGATCCGTGCATTAGTGCTGGTATGATCGCACTCGTTAGTACATGACTCGCGATTCCATATATCCTTTGTTCGGAAATTTCGAGTGGCTACGGACCCGGATTGGTTGGTATTTTCTCTAACGGAAAGTGACTCGTGGATGACGAACACAGCAAAAGTTAAAAAAAACCGCTTAAAAGACCAGATCGCATATTTTTCGGCCGCAAACTTCGGGCCCGCTTGAGGGTCAAGACGGCTGAATTTGACCGAAAAATCGCCAACCTATCACCGACCTAGATGGTTTCGGGCTTTCCAATGGTGCTATGGGTCGTAGTTCCACACGGTTCAAAAGTTATGGGTTTCCATGACTTTCTGATTGAAAAGAAATAAAAATAAACGAGGACTTCCTGAGGTCACTCATCATCCTAGTACCTACTCTACCAAGCACGCTTAACTGCGGAGTTCTGATGGGATCCGGTGCATTAGTGCTGGTATGATCGCACCCGTTAGTACATTCCGCGATTCCATATATCCTTTTGTTCGGAAATTTCGAGTACGGGGACCCATTTGATTTTGGTATTTTTCTAACGGAAAGTGACTCGGATGACGTGAAACAGCAAAAGTTAAAACGAAAGATCGATTGAAGCCAGTTGATATTTTTCGAAAGTTCGCGTTTGAGGGTCAAGACGGCTGAATTTGGACCAAAATCGCTCAATCATCGACCAAGATGGTTTCGGGCTTTCCGAAATGGTGCTATCGAAGTTCCGAATTAAAGTTATGGGTTTCCATTAGACTTTCGATTGAAAAGAAAAATAAAAGGTGCAACACGAGATTCTCCGGAGGTCACCCATCCTAGTACTACTCGCCAAGCACGCTTTAATCGCGGAGTTCTGATGGGATCCGTGCATTAGTGCTGGTATGATCGCAACGTTAGTACATGACTCGCGATTCCATATATCCTTTGTTCGAAATTTCGAAGGCTGGGCGGGACCCACATGATTGGTTGGTATTTTTCTAACGGAAAGTGAACGGGATGACGAAACACAGCAAAAGTAAAAAACCGCTTAAAAGACAGATCGCATATTTTTCCGCAAACTTCGGGTGCCCGCTTGAGGGTCAAGACGCTTGAAAAATCGCACCGCACCTATCACCGACCAGATGGTTTCTGGGCTTTAAATGGTGCTATGGGCGTCGAGTTCCACATAAAGGTTATGCCATTTTTTGACTCGCTTCTGATTGAAAAGAAAATAAAAGGGTACACGAGACTTCCCGGAGGTCACCCATCCTACTACTCTCACCAAGCACGCTTAATCGCGGAGTTCTGATGGGATCCGTGCATTAGTGCTGGTATGATCGCACTTTAGTACATGACTGATTCCATATATCCTTTGTTCGAAATCGAGTGGCTGGCTGAACATGATTGGTTGGTATTTTCTCTAACGGAAAGTGATCTGAGTGACATGAGTATCATTTCAAACAAGCGGAAAAAGTTAGGCCGTATGACCACGCGAAATAGATCATGATCGGCGATCTTTTGAACGGAATTTCGGGTCCCACGATTGTTGGATTTTCAAGAAGCTGAATTTGGACCGAAACAGCAAAAGCTAAAACCTATCAAAGATCGACGCGATGGTTTCGGCCGCAACTTTCGGCAAATGGTCGAGGGCTCATTGAATGACGCACGACCAATTCCACACGGTTCAAAAGTTAGGGGCGATTTTATTAAAGCGGGCTTGCTAGATCGAAAAAGAAAAAAAAAAGGTGCAACACGAGGACTTCCCGGGTCACCCATCCTAGTACTACTCTCGCCCGCACGCTTTACTGCGCGAGTTCTGATGGGATCCGTGCATTAGTGCTGGTATGATCGCATCCGGTTAGTACATGACTCGCGATTCCATATCCTTTGTTCGGAATTTCGAGTGGCTGGCGTGGACCCACATGATTGGTTGGTATTTTTCTAACGGAAAGTGACTCGGATGACGAACACAAAAAGTTTAAAACCGAAAAGATCAGATCGATATTTTTTCCGCAAACTTCGGTGCCCGTTTGAGGGTCAAGACGGCTGAATTTGGACCGAAATCGCACCGCTACCGACCATCTGGTTTCGGGCTTCCGAAATGGTGCTATGGGCGCCGAGTTCCACACGGTTCAAAAGTTATGGGGTTTCCATAGACTCGCTTCGCATTGAAAAAAAAAAAAGTAAAAACACACGAGGACTTCTCCGAGGTCACCCATCCTAGTACTACTCAACACGCTAACTGCGGAGTTCTGATGGGATCCGTGCATTAGTGCTGGTATGATCGCGACCGCTAGTACATGACTCGCGATTCCATATATCCTTTGTTCGAAATTTCGAGTGGTGGGCGGGGACCCACATGATTGGTTGGTATTTTTCAACGGAAAGTGACCGTGGATGACGAGAACACAGCAAAAGTTAAAAACCAAGCTTAAAAGACCCAATCGATATTTTTCGGCCGCAACTCTCGGTGCCCGCTTGAGGGTCAAGACGGCTGAATTGGACCGAAAATCGCTACGACCTATCACCGACCAGATGGTTTCTGGGGCTTCCCAAATGGTGCTATGGGCGTCGAGTTCCACACGGTTCAAAAGTTATGGGGTTTCCATTATTAGACTCGCTTCGATGAAAAAAAAAAAATAAAAATAATGGACTGGAGGTCACCCATCCTAGTACTACTCTCGCCCAAGCACGCTTTAACCGCGGAGTTCTGATGGGATCCGTGCATTAGTGCTGGTATGATCGCACCATATACGACCGCGATTCCATATATCCTTTGTTCGAAATTTCGAAAGGGTGGCGTGGGACCCACATGATTGGTTGGTTTTTCTCTAACGGTGACCGATGATGATCGAGAACACAGCAAAAGTTAAAACCAAAGAAGACCAGATTCGATATTTTTTCGAAACTTCGGGTGCCCGCTGAGGGTCAAGACGGGCTGAATTTGGACCTCAAAACGCTACCACCCATCGACCTAGATGGTTTCTGGGCTTTCCGAAATGGTGCTATTTGAGTTCCACACGGCAAAAAGTTGGGTTTCCATTATTAGACTCGCTTCAGATTGAAAAGAAAAATAAAAGGTGCAAACACGGACTTCCCGGAGGTCACCCATCCTAGTACTACCTCAAGCACGCTTAACTGGCGGAGTTCTGATGGGATCCGTGCATTAGTGCTGGTATGATCGCACCCGTAGTACATGACTCGCGATTCCATATATCCTTTGTTCGAAATTTCGAGTGGCCGTGGGACCCACATGATTGGTTGGTATTTTTCTAACGGAAAGTGATCGGATGACGTAGAACACAGCAAAAGTTAAAAAAACCAGCAAAAGATCAGATCGCGATATTTTTTTCGCAAACTTGGTGCCCGTTTGAGGGTCAAGACGGCTGAATTTGGACCGAAAATCGCGCTGACCTATCACCGACCTAGATGGTTTCTGGGCTTTCCGAAATGGTGCTATGGGCGTCGGAGTTCCACACGGTTCAAAAGTTATGGGTTTCCATTATTAGACTCGCTTCAGATTGAAAAGAAAAATAAAAAGGTGCAACACGAGGACTTCCCGAGGTCACCCATCCTAGTACTACTCGCCCAAGCACGCTTAACCGCGGAGTTCTGATGGGATCCGTGCATTAGTGCTGGTATGATCGCACCCGTTAGTATATGACTCAGGATTCCATATATCCTTTGTTCGAAATTTCGAGTGGCTGGGTGGGACCCTACATGATTGGTTGGTATTTTTCTCTAACGGAAAGTGACTCGTGGATGACGTAGAACACAGCAAAAGTTAAAGCGAAAAGACCGTGATCGCGATATTTTTCGGGCCGCGAACTTCGTGCCCGCTTGAGGGTCAAGACGGCTGAATTTGGACCCGAAAATCGCAATACCTATCACCGGACCTAGATGGTTTCTGGGCTTTCCGAAATGGTGCTATGGGCGCCAGAGTTCCACACGGTTCAAAAGTTATGGTTTCCATTATTAGACTTGCCTTGATTGAAAAGAAAAAATAAAAAGGGTGCAACACGAGGATTCTCCCGGAGGTCACCCATCCTAGTACTACTCGCCCAAGCACGCTTTAACCGCGGAGTTCTGATGGGATCCGGTGCATTAGTGCTGGTATGATCGCACCCGGCTAGTACATGACTCGCGATTCCATATCCTTTGTTCGGAATTTCGAGTATTGCTGGACCCACATGATTGGTTGGTATTTTTCTAACGGAAAGTGACTCGTGGATGTAGAACACAGCAAAAGTTAAAAACCAAGCGAAAAGACAGATCGCATATTTTTCGGCCGCAACTTCGTGCCCGCTTGAGGGTCAAGACGGCTGAATTTGACCTGAAATCGCTACCACCTATCACCAACCTAGATGGTTTCTGGGCTTTCCAAATGGTGCTGGGCGCCGAAGTTCCACACGGTTCAAAAGTTATGGGTTTCCATTATTAGACTCTGCTTCAGATTGAAAAGAAAAATAAAAAGTGCAACACGAGGACTTCCCGGAGGTCACCCATCCTAGTACTACTCTCGCCAAGCACGCTTAACCGCGGAGTTCTGATGGGATCCGTGCATTAGTGCTGGTATGATCGCACCTGCTAGTACATGACTCGCGATTCCATATATCCTTTGTTCGAAATTTCGAGTGGCTGGGCGTGGGACCACATGATTGGTTGGTATTTTTTCTAACGGAAAGTGAATCGTGGATGACGTGAGAACACAGCAAAGTTTAAAAACTGCCGAAAAGACCAGATCGCATTTTTTCGGGCCGAACTTCTCGGTGCCCGTTTGAGGGTCAAGACGGCTGAATTTGGACTGAAAATCGCACCTATCATCACTAATAGATGGTTTCTGGGCTTTCCGAAATGGTGCTATGGGCGTCAGAGTTCCACACGGTTCAAAAAGTTATGGGTTTCCATTATTAGACTCGCTTCGATTGAAAAGAAAAAAATAAAAGGGTGCAACATCAGGACTTCCGAGGTCACCCATCCTAGTACTACTCGCCTAAGCACGCTTTAATGCGGAGTTCTGATGGGATCCGTGCATTAGTGCTGGTATGATCGCACCTGCTAGTACATGACTCGCTGATTCCATATATCCTTTGTTCGAAATTTCGAGTGGCTGGGCGGGACCCACATGATTGGTTGGTATTTTTCTAACGGAAAGTGACTCGTGGATGACGAGAACACAGCAAAAGTTTAAAAAAAACCTAAAAAGACCGTGATCGTGATATTTTTTCGGGCCGCGAACTTCGTGCCCGCTTGAGGGTCAAGACGGCTGAATTTGGACCGAAAATCGCAATACCTATCACCGACCTAGATGGTTTCTGGGCTTCTTCCAAATGGTGCTAAGCCGTAGTTCCACACGGTTCAAAAGTTATGGGGTTTCCATTATTAGACTCGCTTCAGATTGAAAAAGAAAATAAAAAGGTGCAACACGAGGACTTCCCGGAGGTCACCCATCCTAGTACTACTCGGGCACGCTTAATAACGCGGAGTTCTGATGGGATCCGTGCATTAGTGCTGGTATGATCGCATCTGGTACATGACTCCGATTCCATATATCCTTTGTTCGAAATTTCGAGTGGCTGCGTGGGACCTACATGATTGGTTGGTATTTTTCTAACGGAAAGTGAATCTCGGATGACGAGAACACAGCAAAAGTTAAAAAAAAACCAAGCGAAAAGATCAGATCGCATATTTTTCGGGTCGGTGCCCGCTTGAGGGTCAAGACGGCTGAATTTGGACCTCGAAAATCGCGCCGACCTATCACCGACCTAGATGGTTTCTGGGCTTTCCGAATGGTGCTATGGGCGTCAGAAGTTCCACACGGTTCAAAAGTTATGGGGTTTCCATATTAGACTCGCTTCGCATTGAAAAGAAAAATAAAAGGGGTGCAACACGAGGACTTCCTGGAGGTCACCCATCCTAGTACTACTCGCCCAAGCACGCTTAATCATGAGTTCTGATGGGATCCGTGCATTAGTGCTGGTATGATCGCACCCGCTAGTACATACGACTCGCGATTCCATATATCCTTTGTTCGAAATTTCGAAAGTGGCTGGGCGGGGACCCATATGATTGGTTGGTATTTTTCTAACGGAAAGTGACTCGTGGATGACGTAGAACACAGCAAAAGTTAAAAAAAAAACCGTTTAAAAGATCAGATCGCATATTTTTTTTCGCCGAAACTTCGGGTGCCCGTTTGAGGGTCAAGATTGAAATTGACTCGAAAAATCGCTACCACCTATCACCGACCTAGATGGTTTCTGGGCTTTCCAAATGGTGCTATATGCCAGAGTTCCACACGGTTCAAAAGTTGCGGTTTCCATTATTAGACTCGCTGTGATTGAAAAAAGAAAAATAAAAGGTGCAACACGAGGACTTCCGAGGTCACCCATCCTAGTACTACTACTCGCCAAGCACGCTTTAACCGCGGAGTTCTGATGGGATCCGGTGCATTAGTGCTGGTATGATCGCACCTGTTAGTACATGACTCGCGATTCCATATATCCTTTGTTCGAAATTTCGAGTGGCTGGCCGGACCCACATGATTGGTTGGTATTTTTCTAACGGAAAGTGAATCGTGGATGACGAACACAGCAAAAGTTAAAAACCAAGCGAAAAGACAGATCGATATTTTTCGGGCCGCGAACTTCGCGCCCGCTTTGAGGGTCAAGACGGCTGAATTTGACGAAAATCGTACCGACCATCAATCGACTCTAGATGGTTTCTGGCTTTCCAAATGGTGCTATGGCCGTGAGTTCCACACGGTTCAAAAGTTATGGGGTTTCCATTATTAGACCTCGCTTCAGATTGAAAAGAAAAATAAAAAGGGTGCAACACGAGGACTTCCCGAGGTCACCCATCCTAGTACTACCTCGCCAACACTTAACCGCGGAGTTCTGATGGGATCCGCATTAGTGCTGGTATGATCGCGACCTGTTAGTACATGACTCGCGATTCCATATATCCTTTTGTTCGAAATTTCGAGTGGCTGGGCGGGACCCACATGATTGGTTGGTATTTTTTCTAACGGAAAGTGAATCGTGGATGACGAGAACACAGCAAAAGTTTAAAAAAACCAAGCTAAAAGATCAGATCGCATATTTTTTCGGGCCGCAAACTTCGTGCCCGCTTGAGGGTCAAGACGGCTGAATTTGGACTCAAAAATCGCTACGACCTATCACCGACCTAGATGGTTTCTGGGCTTTCCGAAATGGTGCTATGGGCGTCGTAGTTCCACACGGTTCAAAAGTTATGGGGTTTCCATTATTAGACTCGTTTCAGATTGAAAAAGAAAAATAAAAAGGTGCAACACGAGGACTTCCCGGGAGGTCACCCATCCTAGTACTACCCAAGCACGCTTTAACTGCGGAGTTCTGATGGGATCCGTGCATTAGTGCTGTATGATCGCACCTGCTAGTACATGACTCTTGATTCCATATATCCTTTTGTTCGGAAATTTAGTGGTCGTGGTACCCACATGATTGGTTGGTATTTTTCTAACGGAAAGTGACTCGTGGATGACGAGAACACAGCAAAGTTAAAAAACCAGCGAAAAGACCGTATCGATATTTTTTCGGCCGCAAACCCGGGTGCCCGTTTGAGGGTCAAGACGGCTGAATTTGGACCCGAAAAATCGCTACCGACCTATTCCGACCTAGATGGTTTCGGCTTTCCCGAAATGGTGCTATGAAGTTCCACCACGGTTCAAAAGTTATGGGGCTTATTAGACCTGCATTGAAAAGAAAAAATAAAAGGGTGCAACACGAGGACTTCCTGAGGTCACCCATCCTAGTACTACTCGCCCGCATGCTTAACTGCGGAGTTCTGATGGGATCCGCATTAGTGCTGGTATGATCGCACCCGTAGTACATGACTCGCGATTCCATATATCCTTTTGTTCGAAATTTCGAGTGGGCGTGGGACCCACATGATTGGTTGGTATTTTTCTCTAACGGAAAGTGAATCGTGGATGATGAACACAGCAAAAAGTTAAAAACCAAGCTTAAAAGACCGTATCGATATTTTTCGGGCGAACTGCCCGCTTGAGGGTCAAGACGGCTGAATTTGGACTCGAAATCGCTACCGTAATCTATCACCCACCTAGATGGTTTCTGGGCTTTCCAAATGGTGCTATGGGCGTCGTAGTTCCACACGGTTCAAAAGTTATGGGTTTCCATTATTAGACTCGCTTCGCATTGAAAAAGAAAAATAAAAGGTGCAACACGAGGACTTCCCGAGGTCACCCATCCTAGTACTACTTCCGCCTGCACGCTTTAACTGCGGAGTTCTGATGGGATCCGGTGATTAGTGCTGGTATGATCGCACCTCGTAGTACATGACTCGCGATTCCATATATCCTTTGTTCGAAATTTCGAGTGGCTGGGCGTGGACCTACATGATTGTTGGTATTTTTCTCAACGGAAAGTGAATCGTGGATGACGAGAACACAGCAAAAGTTTAAAACCAAGCTTAAAAGATCAGATCGCGATATTTTCGGGCCGCGAACTTCGGGTGCCCGTTTGAGGGTCAAGACGGCTGAATTTGACCAAAATCGCGCCGACCTATCACCGACCTATAGATGGTTTCTGGGGCTTTCCAAATGGTGCTATGGGCGTCAGAGTTCCACACGGTTCAAAAAGTTATGGGGTTTCCATTATTAGACTCGCTTCGCATTGAAAAAGAAAAATAAAAAGGTGCAACACGAGGACTTTCCTCGAGGTCACCCATCCTAGTACTACTCTCGCCCAAGCACGCTTAACTGGCGGAGTTCTGATGGGATCCGTGCATTAGTGCTGGTGATCGCGACCCGCTAGTACATGACTCCGCGATTCCATATATCCTTTTGTTCGAAATTTCGAGTGGCTGGGCGTGGGACCCACATGATTGGTTGGTATTTTTCTAACGGAAAGTGACCGTGGATGACGAGAACACAAGCAAAGTTAAAAACCAAAAAGACCAGATCGCATATTTTTCGGGCCGCAAACTCGTGCCCCGCTTGAGGGTCAAGACGGCTGAATTTGGACCAAAATCGCTACCACCTATCACCGACCTAGATGGTTTCGGGCTTTCCGGCTGCGGCGTCGAAGTTCCACACGGTTCAAAAGCGGGGTTTCCATTATTAGACTCGCTTCAGATTGAAAAGAAAAATAAAAGGTGCAACACGAGGACTTCCCGGAGGTCACCCATCCTAGTACTACTCGCCCAAGCACGCTTAATCGGAGTTCTGATGGGATCCGGTGTATTAGTGCTGGTATGATCGCATCTGCTAGTACATGACTCAGCGATTCCATATATCCTTTGTTCGAAATTTCGAGTGGCTGGGCGTAACATGATTGGTTGGTATTTTTCTAACGAAAGTGACTCGCGGGATGACGAGAACAAAAAGTAAAAAAACCAAGCGAAGATCAGATCGCATATTTTTTCGGGCCGCGAACTTCGCGCCCGCTTTGAGGGTCAAGACGGCTGAATTTGGACCTGAAAATCACGACCTATCACCACCAGATGGTTTCGGGCTTTCCGAAATGGTGCTATGGGCGCCAGAGTTCCCACGGTTCAAAAGTTATGGGGTTTCCATTATTAATTCTCGCTTCAGATTGAAAAGAAAATAAAAAGGTGCAACACGAGGACTTCCTGAGGTCACCCATCCTAGTACTACCTCGCCGCACGCTTTAATCATGGAGTTCTGAGGATCCGTGCATTAGTGCTGGTATGATCGCACCGTTAGTACATGACTCGCGATTCCATATATCCTTTTTCGGAAATTTCGAGTGGCTGGGCGGGACCCACATGATTGGTTGGTATTTTTCTCTAACGGAAAGTGACTCGCGGATGACGTGAGAACACAGCAAAAGTTAAAAAAAAACCCTAAAAGATCAGATCGCATATTTTTTCGGGCCGCAACTTGGTGCCCGCTTGAGGGTCAAGACGGCTGAATTTGGACCGAAAATCGCTACCAATCTATCACCGAACCTAGATGGTTTCTGGGCTTTCCAAATGGTGCTATGGGGCCGAAGTTCCACACGGTTCAAAAGTTATGGGGTTTCCATTATTAGACCTGCTCTGCATTGAAAGAAAAAATAAAAGGTGCAACACGCAGGACTTCCGAGGTCACCTTATCCTAGTACTACTCGCTTCAAGCACGCTTTTAACTGCGGAGTTCTGATGGGATCCGCATTAGTGCTGGTATGATCGCAACGCTAGTATTACGACCCGCGATTCCATATATCCTTTGTTCGAAATTTCCGAGTGGTTGGGCTGGGACCCCACATGATTGGTTGGTTTTTCTAACGGAAAGCATCGCGGACGACGAGAACACAGCAAAAAGTTAAAACCAAATAAAGATCCCAGACGATATTTTTCGGGCCGCAAACTCGCGCCCTGAGGGTCAAGACGCTGAATTTGGACCTGAAAAATCGCTACTGACCTATCACCCACCTAGATGGTTTCTGGGGTTTCCTAAATGGTGCTATGGGCGTCGAAGTTCCACACGGTTCAAAAAGTTATGGGGTTTCCATTATTAGACTCGCTTCGATTGAAAAGAAAAATAAAAGTGCGCAACACGAGGACTTCCGGGAGGTCACCCATCCTAGTACTACTTCGCCCAAGCACGAACTGAGTTCTGATGGGATCCAGCATTAGTGCTGGTATGATCAAAACCGCTAGTACATACCACTCGCGATTCCATATCCTTTGTTCGAAATTCTCGATGGCTGGGCGGGACCCACATGATTGGTTGGTATTTTCTCAACGGAAAGTGAATCGGATGACGGAGAAACAGCAAAAGTTAAAAAAAACGCAAAAGATCAGATCGCGATATTTTTTCGGGCCGCGAAACTTCGGGTGCCCGCTTGAGGGTCAAGACGGCTGAATCTTGACTCGGTGCGCTGACCTATCCGACGCAGATGGTTTCGTGGGGCCGAAATGGTGCTATGGGCGTCGAAGTTCCACACGGTTCAAAAGCGGTCGTTTATTAGAATCGCTTCCGCATTGAAAAGAAAAAAAAAAAGGCGCAACACAGGACTTCCCGAGGTCACCCATCCTAGCATACTACTTTCGCCCAAGCACGCTTTAACTGGCGGAGTTCTGATGGGATCCGGTGCATTAGTGCTGGTATGATCGCACCCGCGAATATGACTCGCATTCCATATATCCTTTGTTCGAAATTTCGAGTGGCTGGGCGTGGACCCACATGATTGGTTGGTATTTTTCTAACGGAAAGTGACTCTGTGGATGACGAGAAACACAGCAAAGTTAAAACAAAGCTTAGAAAAGACCAGATCGCGATATTTTTTCGGGCCGCGAACTTCGGTGCCCGCTTGAGGGTCAAGACGCTGAATTTGACTCGAAAAATCGCCACCTATCACCGACCGCCCAGATGGTTTCGGCTTTCCGAAATGGTGCTATGGGCGTCGTAGTTCCACACGGTTCAAAAGTTGTGGTTTCCATTATTAGACCAGCTTCTGCATTGAAAAAGAAAAAAGGTGCAACACGAGGATCTCCTGAGGTCACCCATCCTAGTACTACTCTCGCCCAAGCACGCTTAACTGCGGAGTTCTGATGGGATCCGGCATTAGTGCTGGTATGATCGCACCCGCTAGTACATGACTCGCGATTCCATATATCCTTTGTCTCGAAATTGAGTGGCTGGGCTGGACCCATGATTGGTTGTGTTTTTCTAACGGAAAGTGACTCGGGATGACGAGAATCACAGCAAAAGTTAGAAAAAAAACCGCTGAAGATCAGATCGCGATATTTTTTCGCCGAAACTTCGGTGTCGCTTGAGGGTCAAGCACGCTGAATTTGACCCTAAAATCGCTACCTATCATCACCTAGATGGTTTCTGGGCTTTCCGAAAATGGTGCTATGGGCGCCGAGTTCCACACGTTCAAAAGTTATGGGGTTTCCTATTAGACTCGCTTCAGATTGAAAAGAACAAAAGGGTGCAACACGAGGACTTCCCGGA